>JAJPUD010007799.1:13590-45850 GCA_023553655.1 Myrmecobius fasciatus | reverse complement strand
CTTTTTAACTTAATATAATCAAAATTATTTATCTGGTGTTCAGTGAGGATTTCCAGATCTTCTTTGGATATAAATTTATTCCATCTCCACAGGTCTGAGAGGTAAACTATATTACGTTCCTCTAACTTGCTTACAAAATCACTCTTTATATCTAGATCATGAACCCATTTAGATCTTATCTTGGTATGTGGTGTTAGGTATGGGTCAAGCCCTAATTTCTTCCACACTAGTTTCCAATTTTCCCAGCAGTTTATGCCAAATAGAGAGTATTTATCCCAAAAGCTGTGGTCTTTTGGTTTATCAAACACTAAATTATTAAGGTTGTTGCCTAGATTTTCCTGATAACCTATCCTGTGTCACTGATTGACTGCTCTATTCCTTAGCCAGTACCGAACGGTTTTGATGATCGCTGCTTTATAATACAGTTTTAGATCTGGTACAGCAAAGCCACCTTCATCTGCCTTTTTTTTTCATTAATCCCCTTGAAATCCTTGACCTTTTGTTCTTCCAAATGAACTTTGCTACTATTTTTTCTAGATCTGTAAAATAATTTTTTGGGAGTTTGATTGGTATGGCACTAAATAAGAAGATTAATTTGGGTAGTATTGTCATTTTTATTTTATTAGCTCTGCCTACCCATGAGCACTTAATGTTTTTCCAATTGATTAGGTCTGATTTTATTTGTGTGGAAAGTGTTTTGTAGTTTAGTTCATATAGTTTCTGACTTTTCCTTGGCAGATAATTCCCAAATATTTTATCCTATCATCTGTTATTTGGGATGGAATTTCTTTTTGTATCTCTTGCTGCTGAACTTTGTTGGTAATATATAAAAATGCTGATGATTTATGTGGATTAATTTTGAATCCTGCAACTTTGTTAAAGTTGTTAATTGTTTCTAGTAGCTTTTTAGTTGTCTCTAGAGTTCTCTAAGTATACCATCATGTCATCTGCAAAGAGTGATAATTTGGTTTCTTCATTACCTACTCTGATTCCTTTTATCTCTTTTTCTTCTCTTATTGCTAAAGCTAACATTTCTAATACAATATTAAATAGTAATGGTGACAGTGGGCAGCCTTGTTTCACTTCTGATCTTATTGGGAATGGTTTTAGTTTGTCTCCATTACATATGATGCTTGCTGATGGTTTTAAATAGATGCTACTTATTTTAAGGAAAAACCCATTTATTCCTATACTCTCTAGTGTTTTTAATTGGAAAGCGTGTTGGATTTTATCAAATGCTTTTTCTGCATCTATTGAAATAATCATATGGTTTTTGTTAGTTTGGTTATTAATATAATTAATTATTCTGATAGTTTTCCTAATACTGAACCAGCCCTGCATTCCTGGTATAAATCCTACTTGGTCATAGTGTACTATCTTGGGGATGACTTTCTGTAATCTCATTGTTAATATCTTTTTTAAAATTTTTGCAACAATATTCATTAGGGAAATTGGTCTATACTTTTCTTTCTCTGTTTTCACCCTACTTGGTTTAGCTATCAGCACCATATCTGTATCATAGAAGGAATTTGGCAGTATACCTTCTGTTCCTATTTTCTCAAATAGTTTGTATAGTATTGGAATTAATTGTTCTTTGAATGTTTGGTAGAATTCACATGTAAATCCATCTGGCCCTGGAGATTTTTTCCTTAGGGAGTTGGTTAATAGCTTGTTCTATTTCCTTTTCTAATATGGGGCTATTTAAATAGTTTATATCCTCTTCTGTTAACCTGGGTAATCTATACTTTTGTAGATATTCCTCCATTTCATTTAGTTTATCAAACTTAGTGGCATAAAGTTGGGCAAAGTAATTCCTAATTATTGCTCTAATTTCCTCTTCATTGGAGGAAAGTTCTCCCTTATCATTCTTGAGACTAACAATTTGATTTTCCTCTTTCCTTTTTCTTATCAAATTAACTAAAGGCTTGTCTATTTTGTTGTTTTTTTCATAGAACCAAGTCTTAGTTTTATTTATTAATTCAATAGTTTTCTTATTTTCAATTTTATTAATTTCTCCTTTTATTTTTAGAATTTCCAATTTGCTATTTAACTTAATTTGTTCTTTTTCTAGTTTTTTTAATAATAAGCCCAATTTGTTGATCTTTTATTTCTCTATTTTATGCAAGTAAGCATCTAGAGATATAAAAATGCCCCTTATAACCGCTTTGGCCATATCCCACAAATTTTGGTATGTTGTCTCCTTATTGTCATTCTTCTGGATGAAATTATTGATTGTGTCTATGATTTGCTCTTTCACCCATTCATTCTTCAGGATTAGATTATTTAATTTCCAATTAACTTTTGGTTTATTTTCTCCTGGCCTTATATTGCATGTGATTTTTATTGTATCATGATCTGAAAAAGATGTATTTACTATTTCTGCCTTTCTGCATTTGATTTTGAGGTTTTTATGCCCTAACACATGGTCAATTTTTGTATAGGTTCCATGGACTGCTGAGAAAAAAGTAAACTCCCTACTTTCTCCATTCAACTTTCTCTATAGATCTATCATACCTAATTTTTCTAACAATTGGTTTATCTCCCTAGTTTCTTTCTTGTTTATTTTGTGGTTTGATTTATCTAATTCTGAGAGAGCAAGGTTGAGATCCCCCACTAGTATAGTTTGGCTGTCTATTTCTTCTTGCATCTCTCTTAATTTCTCCTCTAGGAATCTGGATGCTATTGCACTTGGTGCGTATATATTTAGTATTGATATTGCTACATTATCTATGGTATCCTTTAATAAAATATAGTATCCTTCCTTATCTGTTTTGATTAGATCTATCTTGGCTTTTACTTGATCTGAGATAAGGATTGCTACCCCTGCTTTTTTTTGTTCACCTGAAGCATAATATTTTCTGCTCCAGCCTTTTACCTTCATCTTATATGTGTCATTATATGTTAGATGTGTTTCTTGTAGACAAACGCCTTTTGAAAAGGGGACCAGTAATGGTCCTTAATAACATCCTCTGAAGTTTTGTCTAAAGGAACCTCAGGATCTTGTCTCAGCCCTTCTCTGTCTCGGTAAAAGCTGTCTATGGTGAGAGCTCTCTTTTGCTTCTTCATTCTTTTTTTAGACAGTGTGTATATGTCTTTAAGGTTTGGAGAAACTGCAGCTAAAGCTCTTTGCCCTGGGGCAATTCGGCGAATTAATTTAAAGTGCTGGGCCAGTGGGGGCTAGGACTAAATCTGAATTACTCCTTAAACAAGGCAAGTCTGCCAGAACACCTGACCCCAATCAGGGCAGAGTGTCCCGAGTACCTCAGATAAACTCCAGGTGTTTGGAGTTTGGAGTTTGGAGTTTTTGCCACAGTGAGCTGAGTCCCTCACTCACTTCCGGCCTACCCCGCTCTTTATCCCTCTGTCCGAGTTAGACAATCCTGATGTGAAGTTCTTCAAAGATATCAGCAAGCAGTATCCAAGTATTTCTGAGTTTGTTGACTTGAAGATCAGTTCAGAGGCTTATTTTATTGTTGATTTGAAAGAAGATCGGAGGAGGCGCAGAGAGTCACGTTTTCACTCCTCCATCTTGGCTCCACCTCCCAGTCAAATCTATTCTTAAATAAAATATTTTGGAAGCTGTGTAAAAAAAAAATTGAATGTATTACTGAAAGGTTAAAGGCAGTAGAAATACTAGGAGTTTTTTTTAGCTATTGTACCTGCTATATATGTGTATATAACTATATATGTGTTGGTTTATATGTAGATATGTCTATGCTTATATCTACATCTTCCTAACTATCTATATGTAAAAAAATATCTCACAAAGTTCAATTTGAAAATTTCAAAAGTCAACTGATATGTAATTTAAGCTCAAGGGAAAAATTTAGCACAGGTATATATTGAACATCAGAATTTTATTGGAAATCTAAAAATTGAATGGCAATGATGTTTCCAGTTTTTTTTTTTCAATAGCTTATTCTAAGGTGAAACATTTGAGTACAGGTGCCTAATTTTCAAGTAGAAGTACTTACATGCCATATTACCACTCCTTCAGGATGCATACTATTGTCCCGTTTGAGACACAGAATGTTTTTTTTTTCCTTAGTTAAGAATAACAAAAGAAAAAAAAAATCCTCAACTGATAAAAAGTAAATTAAAATAACCAGTTGGATAACTTTCATTGTGAGGATTATATCCTTGGAAGCATAAGAAACTGTATCCATCTCCTATAGATATGACCAAGAACCTATAATTACATCAGTATATTTTTGGCTTTTTTAGGGATCATCACAGCATGAAAGAAAGGCAACTAGAGTGGGAAATACAATATTCATAACATAATTCAGAAAAGATAATCTTACAGATTGATTAACTGATCATCAAAGCTCCCTTTAGCATGTTTGTTTTTTTTTTTTTTTTTCTCCTCACTTTGGTCCTCAGAAACTAAAGGGAGAAAACTTGACTTAGTATTCATAGAAAGGTACTTCATGGAATGTATTCATGGAAAGCACAGATCCTCATAAAAGAGAGAAGAGCATCTAAAACATAAACTTCAAATAACATTAGAACAAAGATATCACCCAGTGATGAACCATTCCTCTCTCATTATAAAAATAACTTTGGAATTAATAACATCAAAATATTTCATGCTGGGCTTATATCAAAGATATTTACTTAAATTATAAAAATGTATAATATGAAAATTCTGTCACCATGAAAACAATATGGGATTTAAATCATGTTAAGAAAATAAAATAAAAACAAATGTTCATTATCCATACTCTTTTAGATTCAAAAAAATTGAAGTAATGGTAGCTGGCAAAAACAAAATTATACTAAGACTGATACCAACCATCATGAAATGCATGTAAAAGATGAACTCAAGGGTTTTTTTTTTAAAGAGATTTAAATAATTTTTCAAAGCTAATAGGACATTTATCCTTACTTGAATACATTGAACTGAGATTCCAAGAAGCTGCACATTTTGCCAAAGCCACCGAAACAAACCATTATCAAAATAAAAATGATCTATTTATAGAATAGTTGTTAAATTTCTTCTTCATTTTTTTGAATCTTTTTGATATGCATGCCTAGTAGGGTGTTGTTAGGTCAAATGATATGCCTAAATTTATAGCTCTTTGGGCACAGAGAATATCTTTTGATCATTTAAAAATTGGGGCATGATAACTTCTCAAGCATTTCAACACTATTAACATATAGTGGACTTCCTGCCATCTAGGGGAGGGGAGGGGACTGCGGGTAAAATTTGTAATGGAAAGCTTTGTAAAGATCAACGCTGGGGAACTACCCATACATATGTTATACAAATAAAAAGCTTTAATAAAAAAAATTGGGGCATGGTATTTATTTATTTATTTATTTATTTTTTTTTTTTTTTTACAAATTTTACTCAGTTCCTTCTATTTTTGAGAAATGAGGCCTTATCAAAGAAACTTGCTTCAACATTCTTTTTGTAATTACTATTGCTATCTCTCCTCATTTATTTTCTCCTTTCACATTGTTCTTCCTCTAAAGTGTTTTGGTACTGACTATTCCCTCTTCCAATGCCCTCTTTTTTTCTTGCCTTACCTCCCTTTCTATCCCATTTCCCTCCTATTTTCCAGCAGGGTAAGATAGATTTCTATATGCCTATTGAATGTGTATATTATTTCCTCTTTGAGTCAATTCTGATGAGAGTAAGATTCATTTCTCATTCTCTCATCCCCCTCTTCCCCTACACTATAAAAGCTTTTTCTTGCTTCTATTTTTTATGGCAGATATTTTGCACCATTTCACTTCTCCCTTTCCCTCTCTCCTAGTACATTCCTTTTTTACACTTTAATTTCATCAATTAAAAAAAGATGTTATCCTTTCATATTCAACTCACACCTGTGCCCTCTGTCTATAAATACTCCTAAGTGTCATAATAATGAGAAATTTCTAATAAGTTATGAGTATCATCTTCCCAAGTAGGGATATAAACAGATAAACCTTATTAAATTCTTATCATATCACTTTCCTGATTATCTCCTTATGCTTCTCCAGAGTCCTGTATTTGAAAATCAAATTTTCCATTCAGCCTTGGTCTTTTCATCATGAATATCTGAAAATCCTCTATTTCATTGAATGACCAGCTTTTCTTCTGAAGGATTATACTCAGTTTTGCTGGGGAGTGATTCTTGGTTGTAATCATAATTGTATTGTTCTCTGGGATATATCATATTCCAAGCCTTCCATTCCTTTAATGTAGAAGCTGCTAAAACTTGTACTGTCCTGACTTTGGCTGCACTATTACTTGAATTGTTTCTTTCTGGATACTTGCAATATTTTCTCCTTGACCTGGGAGTTCTGGAAATTTAGCTATAATATACCTGGGAGTTTTCGTTTTGGGATACCTTTTCTTTTAAAAAGTTTTTATTTTGAAAACATATGCATAGGCAATTTTCAACATTTACCCTTTCAAAACCTATATTCAAAAACTTTTTTTTCTTCCTTGCTTCACCTTTCACTCTCCCCTAGATGGAAAGTAATTCAATATATGTTAAGCATAAGCAATTCTATACACATTCCCACAATTGTCATGCTGCACAAGAAAAATCAGATCAGAAAATGAAAAAAAAAGAAACAAACAAAATGCAAGCACATAACAAAAAAGTGAAAATTTTATGTTGTGATCCAAACAGTTCCCATAGTCAAATCTCTGGATGAAGAAGGCTTTCTTCATTACAAGACCATTGCAACTGGCCTGAATCGCCTTGATGTTGAAAAGAGCCACAACATCAGAACTGATCATTGTATAATCTTATTGTTGCTGTATATAGTGTTCTCTTTGTTCTACTCAATTCACTTTGTCTTTGTGAAATCATCTTGCTGATCATTTCTTATAGAACAATATTATCCCATAACTTTCATATACCATAATTTATTCAGCCATCCTCCAATTGATGGGCATTCACTCAGTTCCTAGTTCCTTGCAACTACAAAATGGGCTGCTACAAACATTTTTATACATGTAAGTCCTTTTCCCTTTTTTATGATCTCTTTGGGAATACAGGCTCAGTATGGACCCTGCTGGATCAAAGGGCATGCACAGTTTGATAGCCCTTTGGGCAGAGTTCTTCAGAATGGATCAGTTCACAAATCCACCAACAATGTTATGTGTCTCAGTTTTCTCACATCCCCTTTAACATTCATCATTATTTTTTCCTGTCATCTTAGCCAATCTGACAGGTGTGTAGTGGTATCTCAGAATTGTCTTAATTTGCATTTCTCTGACCAGTAGTGACTTAGGGCATTTTTTTCATATGACTAGAAATGGTTTTAATTTTTTCATCTGAAAATTGTCTGTTTATATCCTTTGACCAGTAATCAATGGGAGAATGGCTTGTATTATAAATTTGAGTCACTTCTCTATATACTTTAGAAATGAAGCATTTGTCAGAATCTTTGGATGTAAATTTTTTTCCCAGTTTACTGCTTCCCTTCTAATCCTGTCTGCATTGGTTTTGTTAGTAAATTTTTTTTAACTTAATATAATCAAAATTATCCTTCTTGTATTCCATAATTCCTTCTTTGCCAACAAATTCTTTCCTTTTTCACAGATCTGAGAAGTAAAAAAGCCTTTGTTCTTCTAATTTGCTTGTAGCATCACTCTTTATGTTCAAATTATGAAGCCATTTCAAATTTGCATAGTGTGTTAAATGTGAGTCAATATCTAATTTCTGCCATACTAATTTCCAATTTTGGGGATCTCTTTCAGAAGGTGATTGGTGAATTTTTAAAATATTCTCTTTTACCCTCTAGTTCTAGAATATCAGGGCAGTTTTCCTTGATAATTTCTTGAAAGATGTATCTCCAGGTTCTTTTTTTTTTTTTTTTGGTCATGACATTCAGGTAGATCAACATTTTTAAAATTGTCTCTCTTGAATCTATATTTCAGTTTATCTCTTTTTCTAATAAGATATTTCCCATTTTTCCCATTTTTCATTTTTTTGGTTTTGTATGTTATCTTAATTTCTCATAAAGTCATTAGCTTTCATTTGCTCAATTCTATTTTTAATGAAGTAATTTCCTCAGTGAACTTTTGTACCTCCTTTCCCAATTGTCCAATTTTGCCTTTTAAATTACTCTTCTCATTAGCTTTATGCATTTCCTTTTGCACCACTCTCAATTCTTTTCCTAATTTTTCCTCTATCTTGCTTGATTATCAAAATCTCCTTTGAGCTCTTCCATGTTCTGAATACAATTCTTATTTTTCTTGGAGGCTTTAAATGTAAAAGCTTTGACTTTGTTATAATTTTCTGAATTTGTGTTTTAATTTTCCTTGTCACAATAATAACTTTTAATGGTCAGAAACTTTTTTAGTTGTCTGTTTATTTTTCTATTCTATTACTTGGGTTTTAACTCTTTGTTAAAATAAGGGTCTGTTTCCAGAGTGGAGGATGCATTATCCCAAGCTTAAGGGGGTTTGTGGAGCTGTTTTCAGAGATCCTTCTAGGCACCTGACCACAAGCCCTCTTTTCTGCCCTGGAGCTTTTAGGAGTATCCCTGCCCCACTGTATCTATAAGATCTAGTAAGTTCTGCTTTGCTGATACTTGGGTCCTGGAATTGAGGATGAAGTTGTACTGGCAAGGCCTGAATTGGAACTGCACTGGGACTGCACAGTGGACTCCCACCTCGTTGCCACTGACCTTTTGAGTCCTCTGGTGTTTCTGGGCAGAGAGATATAGAAGCCTTTAGTACTACTCCTGATTAAGAGGTCTTCCCTTGATGATCCTGGGGTCTAGCTGATACTGGGACCAAGGCTGGTTACAGGTCTGTGCTGGTACAGCCTGAACTGGGATTACAAACTGGGCTCACACTCTGCTTCCCCTTTTCTACTGACTTTCCAGGTTCTCTTTGGTGTCTCTGAGCTGAGAGGTCTGGAAGCCACTGGCATTGTCTCTGATTCAGAGGTCTAGCTGGGGCCAGGGCAGGACTGGAGACTGGGGCTGGGTCCATGGCTGCACCAGCATGGCTTGCACCAAGATGGCATACTGGAAGCTCACCGTGGTGTCACCCTTTCCCTCTGACCTTCTAAATTCTTTTCAACTGGAAAATGTTCCAGTTTATCTTTTGGAATGTTTTAACATTCTAAAATGTGATTAGAGTTGTTATCTAAAGGTATTTAAAGTATTTAGGGGGAGAGATTGGGTGAGTTCCTACCTTTACCATCTTCTCTGCCATGTCCTTCATTTTTTAAAACTTTGCACTTCCTTTTCAATGTTTTCAACTATTCTCCCAGAATCAATTATAACGTCTAAGCATATAACTCTAAAATATTTTTTTAATCTGGTCCTGACCTTTCTCACAAAATCTGTTCTATTTTCAAATATATATACATCTAGAAAGCCCAATGTCTCCTAAAATTCAATATAAAACCTAATTTTTCATTTTAGTATGCCACATCTTTAATTCTTTCTGATTGTTTCTGTTATGATCTCACCATACTCTCAAGAATCTATTCTAAAACATCTCTTATTATCTACTACTTATTCTCTCTTACTTCCCATTGAGGATTAGTTTTCCAAATTATACTGATTCTACTTTCAAAATGTCTGTCATACAAATCTTCTCCTTTCCTTTCATCCTACTTATATCCTAGCCTAGGAGCAAATTATCTCTTATCTATACTATAACTTCCTAATGTGTATTTGAGTCCTTTCTTACTTTCAAATCTCCTTCACATCAATATCTTAATTTTACTTGTGTATACAGCTCTGAGTGTATTATCTGTTTCATAACACCCTTCAATATTTTTTCATTACCTATTGAACAGATCTCAAGCTTTCCATTATGTGGTTCCAAGTCTTAAACAGCTGAACTCTCTAAGACCACAAGTTCCAGAGTAGAAACTGATTGTCATTGGTGGATGGAGTTTATTCATTGGGAATTCCCTGTACCAATAAAAATATTAATCCAGTTTTTTTAATGTGTTTAAAGGTAGAGAAATTACTGCCAACTTGATATTTGCTAAGTGGAGAGATTTCCTTGTTTCTCAGTGGCAATTTGTAATAACAAACAAGTCATCCCTAAAAGGTAAATCAATCCTTTGTAGCTATAATCATCTTCAACACAAAAATTACATGAATATAAAAACTACATATTGAATGATTCTTAAAAATCTTTTGCTATTAAATAACTTCTTTATATGAATGTTCATATGTCTAACCTACACTAGGATGTGATTATGTTAGATTAATATAAAAAGCTATAACATATTTATATGTAGCATGCCCAAGATTATTAGGAATCTAAATATATTACACTAATCATCTCTCCCTCCCTCCTCTCCTCCCTCCTTCTCTCCCTCCATCCTTCCCTCCCTCCCTCCTTCTCTCCCTTTTTCCCTTTCTCCCTTCCTCCCTCCCTCCCTCTTTCCTGTCCTCCCTTCCTCCCTCCCTTGCTGTCTCTCTTTCTCTGTCTCTGTCTCTCTCTCTCTCTGTCTCTGTCTCTTTCCAAGACTGCAGTACTGCTGATTGAAGCCAATGCCTTTGGGGTTTGAAACTGCTAAAAACAAAGAGACATCCCATTGTGCAGTAGCTGATCATAGGTCAGAGGTCCTCATCTGATAGAAAAAAAAATATGAAAGAATCTCAGTGGGTTCAGTGTTTCCCTAAGCCCCTATCTTATGACTCTGAGACCTCCTAGGGTCTTTCATAGCCCTTGAAGTAAGACTTGGAATCAAGCCTTCATTAAACCTATAGGCATGATGATTGTAGGTTTTATCATAACCATTACATTTCAGAGAGTTATTCCCATCATATAAAGCAAAAGAACATTGAATTATTTTAGAATGTAACTATTTACAAGAGTCTTTGGATAGTTCAGTATTTTTATGATGCAAAGTAGTTCTTATGAGGAAAAAGAAATGTGCTTCTCCCTCTTCAAAGTTATGTGGCATAATCTTTTTTTTTGTATTTGATTTATTTATTTGATATTTTCCCCAGTTACACTTAAAACAAATTTTTTTAAAAATTTGTTTTAAAAATTTTTGAGTTCTGGGTTGTCTCCCTTATTCCCACCCACAATGAAAAAACCACATGGGAAGTTATGTAAAATATTTCCACAAAAGTTATGCTGTGAAAAAAAGCATAGGTCTCTCACTCCAATGAAAAGAAAATCCCTGAAGATAAATTGAGAAAAAGAGAGACAAAGACAGACAGTGAGAGAGAGTGAAAGAGAGATAGAGAGACAGACAGAGAAAGAGAGAGAATGCTTCAGTTTGTATTCAGACACAATCAGTTCCTTCTCTGGGTATGGATAGAATTTTTCATCATAAGTCTGTCAGAGTAGTCAAGGATCAGTGTACTGTTGCGAACAGTAAGGTCATTTTCAGCTGGCTATCTGGTAACAATGCTATTACTTTGAAAACAGTACATTTCACTTTGAGTTCACAGAGTATTTTCCAGGTTTTGTTTTGTTTTGATAGCATCCTGCTGATCATTTCTCATAGAACAATAATATTTCTTTTTC
Source organism: Myrmecobius fasciatus (assembly GCA_023553655.1). NCBI lineage: Eukaryota > Metazoa > Chordata > Mammalia > Dasyuromorphia > Myrmecobiidae > Myrmecobius > Myrmecobius fasciatus. The sequence continues at coordinate 34,392 of JAJPUD010007799.1, read as the reverse complement.
TTTTTTATTATAGTAAGTTTGTTTTTAATACACACTGCTTTATGAATCATGGGAGAGAAAAATCAGAGCAAAAGGGAAAAACCATGGGAGAGATAAAACATCAGAAAAAAAGAAGTGAACATAACTTGTGTTGATTTACATTGTCTCCTTAGAGCTTTTTCTGGATGCAGATGGCATTTTCTGTCCAATGTCTATTGGGATTGCTTTGGATCTCTGAACCACTAGGAAGTAAATCTTTCATAGTTGATAATTGCACATCCATGCTGTTATTGCATACAATTTATCCCTGGTTCTTTTATTGCATTCAGCATCAGTTCATATAAATCTTTCCAGGACTTTTTATAATCAGCTTGTTAATCATTTTTTATAGAAAAACAATATTTCATTACTTTCATGTACCACAGCTTGTTCAACCATTTCCCAAATGATGGCCATTCACTCCTTTTCCAGTTCTTTGCTAACACAAAAAGAGCTGCTACAAATATTTTTTTGCACAGGTGGGTCATTTTCCCTCCTTAATGATTTCCTTAGAATACAGATCCAGTAATGGCACTGCTGGGTAAAAGGTTACACATATCTTTATAGCCCTTTGGGCATAATTCCTGATTGCTATCCAGAATGGTTGAATCATTTCACAACTCCACCAACAATGCATTATTGTCCCAGTTTTCCTACACCTCCTCTAACATTTATCATTGTCTTTTCCTGTCATCTTAGACAATTTGAAAGGTGTGAGGTGGTACCTCAGGATTGTTTTAATTTCCATTTTTCTAATCAATAGTGATTTAGAACATTTTTTTCATATAACTATAAATGGCTTTAATTTCATCATCTGAAAATTATCTGTTCATATTTTTGACCATTTATCAATTATGGAATGAGTTGTGTTTTTATAAATTTGGCACAGTTTCTCATATATTTTAGAAATGAGATCTTTATTAGAAATATATTGTTTGTCTATTTTGTTAGTTTTTTCCCCTATAAAATCATATTTTCCTTTATTTATTAGTTCAATAGTTTCTTTAGTTTCTATTTATTAACCTCTACTTTGAGTTTTAAAATTTCAAACCTGGCATTTAATGGAGGGGTTTAATTTCTTCTTTTTTCTAGCTTAAAAAAAACTAGAAACATGCATGTCTAACTTTTTATCTCCTCTTTCTTTATCTTATTTATGTAGTTATTTAGAGATATAAAATTTCCCTTATGAACTGACTGCTTTGGCTGTAAACCCTAAATTTTGGCATGTTGTCTCATTGTTGTCATTTTCTTGAATAAAATTATGGATTCTTTCTGTGATTTGTTGTTTGACCCACTCTATTCTTTAGAATTAGATTATTTAATTTCCAATTGGTTTTTACCCTATCTTCTCCTGACCCTTTATTGAATATAAGTTTTATTGCATTCTTGTATGAAAAGGAAGCATTTGCTCTTTCTTCCTTTTTGCATTTGATTGTGAGGTAAAGTATGTTCTAATACATGGTCAGTTTTTGTGTACGTGCCATGTCCTACTGAGAAAAAGGAGTATTCTTTTCTATCTCTATTCAATTTTTTCCAGAAGTCTATCATATCTAGTTTTTTAGAATCGTATTAATCTTACTTGTCTCTTTCTTGTTTATTTTATGGTTTGATTTCTATCATTCTGAGAGGGGAAGGTTGAGGTTTCTCACTAGGATAGTTTTGCAGTCTATTTCTTCCTGTCATTGTCTTAAGATCTTCTGTAGGATTTTGCCTGCTCTATCACTTGGTGCCTATACTTTCAGTATCTTGACTACTTCATTATGTACTGTACCTTTTATTAAAATGTACTTCCCCATCTTATCTCTTTTAAGAAGATATATTTTTACTTTTGCTTTATCTAAAATCAGGACTATTATTCCTGATTTTTTTTTACTTCACCTGAAACATAATAAATTCTATTCCAGCCTTTTACTTTGTATTTATCTCTTTGTGTCAGATGTGTTTCTTATAAACAACATAATATAGGATTCTATTTTTTTTTAATCCACTCTCCTATTTGCTTCCATTTTATGGGATAGTTCATCCCACAAACATTCACACTTACGGTTACCAGCTTTGTATTTCCCTCCATCCTATTTTCTTCTCTGTATATATTTTTGTACTCTCTTTCTACCCTGTCCTTAGTTGTGTTTTTTACTCACCACACCCACTACCTTATCTTCTATCTCCCTTCCACACTTTTCTTCCATTTTTTTTTTACCCACCCCATCCACTATCTTATCTTCTTTCAAACCTTTTCCCTTTCTTTTACCTTTTTTTCCTTAGTATTTCTGCTCTCACTTCTATCCTGTCCTTCCCTTTTTTCTTCTTTCTTCTCCTACTTCTTTATAGGATTAAATAAATTTCTATACCCAACTGAATGATTAAATTATTCTCCCTTAGAGCCACAACTGATGAGACCAAGCTTCATATAATGCTTATCCTTTCCCTTTCTTCTTTTTCCAGTATAGACCTATTCCCACCACTTAATATCTTTTTCCTTGATGTTATCAAATAAAAGAACATTCATAAACATGTCATACCCTACTCTATCTGCTTTAGTGATAGATACAGTTCTCAAGAATTACATATTGTTTTTCTTTTTATGGATGTAATTAGTTCAACCTTTAAATATATACTTTTCACCTGTTTACCTTTTTATGTTTCTTTTGTGTACTGTGTACATTACATTTTCTGATTAGTTCTGATTTTTTTTCAGTAGAAATAATCTCTTACTTCAACAAAGTTCCTTTGTATCCCCTGAAAGATGATGCTGAATCTCATTGGATAGTTAGTTCTTGGTTGTAACCCCAGGGCCTTTGGCTGGAATATGATATTCCAGGCCCTCTGATCCTTTATTGTTGAAGTTACCGGATGCTGGATAATTCTGACAATTGCTCCTTAATAATTGAATTGGTTTTATCTAGCAGCTTGCAGTATTATTTCCTTGAGATTACAATTTTGGAATTTTATAATATTCCATAGAATTTTCCTTGTATCTCTTTCCAAAAGCGAATGATGAATTCTTTCAATGAGTATTTCCCACTTTGTTTCTAAAATATTGGGGCAGTTTTTCTTAATGACCTCTCGTAGAATTCTATTCAGGCTTTTTTTTAGGTCATGGCCTTCAGCTAGGACAATAATTTTTATTTATATTTTTATTTGTTTTTTATTTATTTATTTTTAAAGCCTTTTATTTGCATAACATATGTATGGGTAGTTCTTTTTTGTTTCTTTTTGTTTTTGTTTTTTTATTTGCAAAAAAAAATATATGGGTAATTCTTCAACATTAACCCTTACAAAGCTTTCTGTTACAAAATTTTCCCCCCTACTCGCCACCCCTCCCCTGGATGGCAGGATATCCACTACATGTTAATTATGTTAAAATACTTGACAAATCGAATATATGTATACATATTTCTACACTTATCATTGTTGTGCAAGAAAAAATGTATCTACAACAAAGAAAAATCAGATAAAGGAAACACAATGCAAGCAAACATCAATAGAGAGCATGAAAATGTTATGTTGTAGTCCATATTTCACATCCCTCTCTCTGCGTGTATGTGGTTTTCTTCAGTGAACAATTGGAAGTGGTTTGAAACATTTCATTGTTTAAGAGAACCATGTCCATCAGAATTCATCATCATATAATATTGTTGTTACCATGTATAATGATCTCCTGGTTCTGCTCATTTCACTCAGCATCAGTTCATTCAAGTCTCTCCAGGCCTCTCTGAAGTTGTCCTGCTGGTCGTTTCTTATAGAACAATAATATTCCATAACATCCATATACCATAATTTATTCAGCCATTCTTCAATTGATGGGTATCCATTCAGTTTCCAATTTCTAGCCACTACAAAAAGGGCTGCCACAAACATTCTTGCACAGGTGTTGGCCCTTTCCTTCCTTTATGATTTCTTTGGGATATAAGCCCAATAGAAATGCTGCTGGGTCAAAGGGTATACACAGTTTGATAACTGTTTGAGTGTAGCTCCAAATTGCTCTCCAGAATGGTTGGATCCATTTACAATTCCACCAACAATGTATCAGTGTCCCAGTTTTCCCACATCCCCTCCAACATTCATCGTTATCTTTTCCTGTCATTTTAGCCAATCTGACAGGGGTGTAGTGGTACCTCAGAGTTGTCTTAATATGCATTTCTCTGATCAATAGTGATTTGGAGCAACTTTTCATATGACTAGAGATGGTTTTAATTTCATCCTCTGAAAATTGTCTGTTCATATCCCTTGACCATTTATCTATTGGAGAGAGGGTTGAATTCTTATAAATATGAGACAATTCTCTATATATTTTACAAATGAGTCCTTTATCAGAACCATTAAATGTGAAGATGATTTCCCAATTTGATGCTTCCCTCCAAATCTTGTCTGCATTAGTTTTGTTGGTACAGAAACTTTTTAACTTAATATAGTCAAAATTATCTATCTGGTGTTCAATTAAGAGTTCCAGTTCTTCTTTGGATATAAATTTATTCCATCTCCACAGGTTTGAGAGGTAAATAATCCTATGTTCCTCTAATTTGCTTACAATATCACTCTTTATATCTAGATCATGAACCCATTTAGATCTTATCTTGGTATGTGGTGTTAGGTGTGGGTCAAGCCCTAGTTTCTTCCACACTAGTTTCCAATTTTCCCAGCAGTTTTTGCCGAATAGTAAGTACTTATCCCAAAAGCTGGGGTCTTTGGGTTTATCAAACACTAAATTATTAAGGTTATTGCCTAGATTGTCCTCATAACCTATCCTGTACCACTGATCGACTGCTCTATTTCTCAGCCAGTGCCAAATGGTTTTGATGACCGCTGCTTTATAATATAGTTTTAGATTTGGTACAACAAGGCCACCTTCATCTGCTTTTTTTTCATTAATCACCTTGAAATCCTTGACCTTTTGTTCTTCCAAATGAACTTTGCTACTATTTTTTCTAGATCTGTAAAATAGTTTCTTGGGAGTTTGATTAGTATGGCACTAAATAAGTAGATTAGTTTGGGTAGTATTGTCATTTTTATTATATTAGCTCTGCCTACCCATGAGCACTTAATATTTTTCCAATTGATTAGGTCTGATTTTATTTGTGTGGAAAGTGTTTTGTAGTTTAATTTATGTAGTTTCTGACTTTTCCTTGGCAGATAGATTCCCAAATATTTTATCCTATCATCTGTTGTATGCTCATTTTACTAGCCTATCATCTAACTTTTAACTCTTTGTTAAAGTAGGGCCCTGTTTCCACTGTGTAGGACCACAAATTTAGATGATTTTGTGGAGCTGCTTTCAGAGATCCTTTTAGGGACCTGACCACAAGCCTTTTTTTCTGCCCTGAAATTTTTAGGAAGCTCCCTATCCCACTTCAGCTGTAAGTTCTAGTGTGCTCAAACAACACAATTTCACTTTGCTGAGGGTGTTCTTATTTTTACACTCTTGACTCCACTTCTATGTGGCATTATCTTTAGAATGTTTTGGTTTTGGAGATCAATACTCTCATTCTCTACAACTCTGTTCAAAATAAACTCATTTGTCAAATGATGCTTTTTCCATACCACTATATTTCCTATCCTTTAAGTTCTAGCTCAAACCTATCATAATTTTTCCTCATTACTTTGTTCCATTCTGATTTATTTCTTCTCTACAATCTTTTGAAATTAGGCCACATGATATTTAATATTGTTTCATATGATATCCTCCAGTTTTGTGTGTGTGTGTGTGTTTGTGTGTGTGTGTGTGTGTGTGTGTGTGTGTGTGAGAGAGAGAGAGAGAGAGAGAGAGAGAGAGAGAGAGAGAGAGAGGGAGGGAAGGAAGGAGAGAGAGAGGAAGAGAGAAAGAGAGAGAGAGACAAAAAACAGAGAGATAGAGATAGAAAGACAGAGATTGACACAGAGAAAAAGAAAAAGAGAGAAAGTGAAGACAAGAATGTGAAAAAAAATTCCTATGCCAGTTTGTGACAGTCTAACAAGATGTAATAATTGGGAATGGGGATGGAAGTTCATTAAAGGGATGCCATCCCTCAGTTATAGAATAATCATTTTAAAAATAAGACATATTAGACAAGAATGTTAATTTGATAGAGGTAATTATTGAAGGAATGATCTGGGGTCATTTAAACACATTCATAATTTTCTACATTCTATGCTCTTTGTTGCAGTTCTTTTTGTCTGGCTATGCAACTGGCTATTCAATCAGCTATTGCTGTTTCACTGTTTTTCTCTATGTCAAAGGAATGCTTTAATTGCTCTTTGATCTGTATATCATAGAACTATTCTCACCATAAGAATACTTGAGTCACATTAAGCCAGGCAGATTGTTGCTGGTTTCAGTAATGATACAGAAAAGAGATGTTCATCAATGAGCTCAAGAGAAGTTGAGGCAAAGTAACTAATAAAGAGCCTAAATTAAATCATATTTTTTCATTATCCACCAAAATTCAGGAAAGAAGATGATGATAAGTAGATTTATGCAAATAAAATTGAATAACATAGAAGATTTTCTTGTTGTTTAAAAAAACTAATTAAAATGTATTTCCTTTTTTCCCCTAGATAACTGGCTATGTTATCGATTAGGGATATGTGAATCGTAACTTGTTCTATTGATTCATTCATTTTGATAAATTATAAATAATTTGGAGAGCAGTTACCATTCCATTAATTTATCACTTGAAAAGAAGTAAACACTCGTTCAGCCTCATTGGTTATAGAAATGAGATTTTTCTAGGGAGGAAATGTAATTGGGGGGGGAGGGGAGAGAATAAGGTTCGGGAATTAAAGCTCCTTGGCCAACTTCTCATTTAATTCATTTTGAGAACTTGAATAAATAACCTAATAACAATATACAGAGCAATGAGAATCCACAAATTAAGAGGATAATCTTAATATCATATATATATATATTTTTAAATTGAGATGATTTTAGCATAAGATTGAAGAGGGGAAAAGTAAAACCATAGATGACATGTTTATAACAGATTTTCCATTAATACATTTCCTTAAAGTGGGGGCTATAACTATTATTGTCTAATTTTTTAGGTGAGGAAATTGAGGCTTAGAAAAGTTAGTTAACTTGCTCATGACCATATAGCAATAAAAAGGAAGAATTGGCATTTGAATCTAGAAATGCTGGGATTTGAACCTAGAAGTGCTAAACTCCGTATCTCACTATGTCATATTGTCCCTCCACAAAGTTATTTCTATATACCAAAGTTATAAGGGAGAGATTATGTAATGTACACTTTTATTACAAAGTTGTCACAAAGACTGGTTTTGGTTTTGTCCACAACCAGTGGACTAAATAAACAAATGAACTGACTTCCTGACACTGAGAGTAATCCTTCCACACTAAGCCACATTGCCTTTCATTAAAAATATATGTAATAGAGATCTAGTCTTGATTCCAAGAACATCTGGGCTTAATTAGGACTTCTGACACATAATGTCTTAAGAACTTTGGGAAATCATTTAACCTTCTAATGCCTACTTTCTCTATTTGAGAGATCCCTAAACCAATAGAACTATGATGGCAGTCCTTATGTCTTTGCATCTGCAGTTCTCAGCATTGTTCCTCATACATGGTAGACATTTAAAAATGCTTTTTAATCATGTGTATATGTGTGTTTGTGCATGTATGTGTGCAGATATTTGGTATTCTATAACACACAGGGAACACCAACTTTTCTTCCAAGATTCTTACATACACATTCTTCCCCTTAAAGATCATAAAAAGAAAAAAAAATGCTCTAGTTCTTTGTACCATAAGATATCTGAACTTTCTCCAATTCATCTCTACAAATATATAAGGCAATTGAAAGAAATGACTATTAATAAGCCATAATTTAGGGAGATTCAGATTGTTTTTCCTTTTAACATTCATTTCAAGATCTCAGTGTCTGAAGTTTGAGCTTATCTTCTTCTGTTTCCAGACCCAATCCAGGTGGGGCAGACATTGAATTCTATTGAGGTTTAGGTAAGGATAAACCTTTGAATAGATTTCCCAAAACAGGGCTGAGTTAGAAGTAAATGATGTAATCAAAGTTCAGGGCCAGCCCTTCCTTGTAATATTAATTCTTTCATTAATTGTTAAATATTCAGAGTGGATTGCCACCCTGGAGAACATGCCTTTTCCAAAACAACACATAAGCTATGAGCCACCCCTCATGATTTTCTTTGATCTAAGAGAGAAAGAGATGGCCAAATTACCATCCTTTTATAAAAATGCTGACATTATTAAGAATATGATTAAATTGTCCTGAAATTATGTCTCTAAAATCTTTTTAAACATCACATAATCCATATAGAATTTCAAACTCTCCTAATAGGACAAGACACACAGTTCAAAAGAAAAAATGCAAAAATAAAATGAGACCTGAATATTAGTGACTCCTAAAAAGCGATTAAATGCTTGTAATTGACTAGCATGAGCATCTCAAAAACTGATTTTGAGCCAGTTCAGTACAGGTAGGTGATGCAATGGATAGAACACCAACCCTGAAGTTAGAAGGACCTGAGTTCAAATCTGATCTCAGACACTTAACACTTCATAGCTGTGTGATCCTGGGCAAGCTTAACCCCAATTGCCTCAACAACAACAACAAAAAAAAGCAGATATTGGTTTTCAGATATGGTTCAAGTGAGTATAGAGCATTTGCCTCTTCCTCTCCTGTATTGTCATGAATTGTGGTTCAAGTTCAATTTTGAGAATCTTGCTTCTAATGAAAGAAGATTGCCTTTTCTCAAACTCACTGAGTTTTGGTACTTAATAAATCATAATTCAGCATTCTGGGATTGATACTGCTTATAATAAATTAGACTATGGTCCACAAGTTTTTAGTGTCCCCCAGAAAGGGGATTTTAAAAAAGTGTATTCAATGTATTGAGCAATGCAAATAAAAATAGGTAATTTGTTTTTAGACATTAGAAATAATGCAAATAAAAATGATCACTATACATTACTGGAATTAAAAGGATTACAAGGATTCAATAGCTTAATTGTTAACTATAGTTACAAATATCTGTAATGCTAATATTTAATCTTTGAAAAATAAAGAAGCAGTTTATGATTATATTTAACCATTGCTTTGTCCTGATCAAATAAACTATTAAGCTTGAATCATTTCCCTTTCATTAGACACATTCTTTGATGCAAAAAATTGTTCTTTTTGCTAATACTACTATGTTTTGCTACAACAGGGCACTCCTCTTATTAGTATTAGTGCTATTGATTATTTTGAAATTGCAAGTTTATCAACAATCCTGGAAATATCTTCCATGGGATACACAGGTATCTGAGAAAAGGAAAAGAAAAAAATGTATTAAAAAATAAAGATGACCATCATGTGCTCATGGACTAATAGAAGATAGAAAAGAGAATAATCTTATGTTCTCTCATGCTTATATTTGGATAGAGATTGCAGTTGTCATCAAAATACCTATGAGAGGGACCCAGGCTTTCCTTTTTTAGTATCTTCCAGCAGTCTCAACATCTCAACATGCATCCTTGTTCCCACTTTTAATTCCCCTCTTCCCCTCAAAAACCCCAAGGTTGTATTTCCCCTATAAAATATGGGCTTATGATGAAAATATTTGCTAAGTCCTTTTCAGGACTAAGTCCATGATGAGGTACTCTCACCTCATACTGTCTTCCTTTTAATGGCATCTTTCTCTTTAATATAGTTAATTCTGGTTAATCTGCTAAACTCCTATGGATTTAACGTGTCATTCAATGATATACTCATATTTCATGACATATTTCTTTAATTGCTTTCTCCAGCCCCTTTCTTTGAAAACTTTTTTGCTCTCCTAAATCTTTCATATTTACTATTCCTGGTGCCTATTTTAACTTTTCAAGTAGTCCTTATACTTCATAGTCATTTATGGGGAAGGGGAAAGAAAGAAAGAGGGAGACAGAGACACAAATAGACGGAAAGGGGGGTAGAGTGAGATTGATCTCTCTCTCTTTTTTTTTTACCTAATTTATCTTACAATAGTATATTTCATCAGACAATTAAAGATGCTCTTCTTCATTTCCTCTTCAAAGAATTTCTGCAGTAAGTCATAAATGTCCCAAAGTTGGGTTCTTGAAGTTTTTAGTCACATGGTAAAGGAATGTATCACCCAAAATGTATGTATAAATATGTATATCTCATATGACTCCCTGTGCTTAAAGATAAACTAAAAAGTAATATATGTACCTATTTTGGTAGCTGTAAAGTGGGAAGCAAAAAAGTGATATATTAGTATAATGAAATGCTATAACTTTGTAAAAATGAAAAAAAAGAACTGCTTAGAAACATGAGAAGATAGATATGAATTAATTCAGAAATAAATCAAACCAAAAGAATATTACAGAAACTTCCAGTGTCTCTAAGGACATCCTGCCAGTGCTTGATCCTAAACTTTTTGGCTCCTTAAAGGAATGTAATAGTAAAGGACTTGACATTTTAGAATGATTTTGGAAAATTCTGATTAGTGACATTCCTTTTTCTGCTTCATGCAGAACCAAAGAAAGGATGTTTTAAACCTGTTAAATACCATCTGGTTCAGATCCCTTTAACTATATATGTCTGAGTGGTAATATATGAGTCCACTGAGGAATGGGAAAGGATAGGTATTTGTTTACTCCAGTGTAGTGCTAATTCCACTCACAGAACAGTTAGATGAGCTTATACCTAGGTCTCCAGAATCCCTGCCTCTTTTGTTTTTCCTTTATGAGTAAGCAATTTGTGAACTTGTAAGGTTCCACAGTTCACTAGTGTGGTGATCTCAATATTACCACAATAATTGGTTCTAATTGAGGTAACAATCAGAGTAGAATGCAAGGAAAACCTTTGCAGGGGAGAGGATGAAAACTGAAAACAAGATTGACCTAAGTAGCTATTTAATTAGACTGGGTAAATCTGAAGTGAAAACAAAATGTCTGATAGTCAATACTCCAAAACTGCCTTATGTTCTAAAAAGCCTTAAACATTAGACTCCCAGTCAAATTCCATCATAGTTGTAAAATTTTAGTTAATATTGTTAATCACATTAATTATGTGCATTGTGATTAGGCTCAACATTTCATTTTATGCAGGAATAAATTATCTCATGTCTTAATCATATTGAACATTAAATATTTTGTTTTGAGAGCCTCAAATGTGAGACATAACTAAATAACTAAAATTGTCCCTGAGAAGCCAATATCAATGAATATGAGAAAAATGAGTTTGTCATCAGAGGCAAGCTTCCTAGAACTGAATCAATTTTGAACACATGACTATGTAATGGAATGTCCTAGACCCAGAGTGCAAAATAGCCATTGAAAGATCTCACCTCCCGAAAGAGAACCCAAAATGAAAACTTCAAGGAAGATCATAGCTAAATTTCAGAATTATAAATCATATTAAGTTTAAAAGTTTTTGTACAAACAAAACTAATGCAGACAAGCTAAGCAGGGAAAAAATAAACTGAGAAAAATTTACATTCAAGTTTTTTGATAAAGGCCTCATTTCTAAATATATATAGAGAACTGACTCAAATTCACAAGAATTCAAGCCATTCTCCAATTGATAAATGGTTAAAGTATATGAACAAAGTTTTCAGATGAAGAAATTGAAATCATTTCTACTCATATGAAAAGGTGCTCTAAATCAATATTGATCAGAGAAATGCAAATTAAGACAATTCTGAGGTGTTACTACACACCTCTCAGATTGGTTAAAATAACAGGAAAAGATAATGACAGATGTTGGAGGGGATATGGGAAAACTGGAACATTAATACATTGATGGTTGAGTTGTGAACTGATCCAACCATTCTGGAGAGCAATTTTAAACTATGCCCAAAGAGCTATCAAAATGTTGACATACTTTTTATCCAGCAGTGTTTCTAATGGGCCTATATCACAAAGAGATCAGAAAGGACATATAGGGTCCCACAAAAATGTTTGTGGCAGCCCTTTTTGTAGAGGCAAGAAACTGGAAACTGAGTGGGTGCCCATCAATTGGAGAATGGTTGAATAAATTATGGTATATTAATGTTATGGATTATTATTGTTCTATAAGAAATGATCAGCAGGATGATTTCATAGAAGCCTGGAGAGACTTACATGAACTGATGCTAAGTGAAGTGAGCAGAACCAGGAGATCATTGTATATAGAAACAAGTGTATGAAGATCAACTTTGATGGACATAGCTTTTTTCAACAATGAAATGCCTGAGGCCAGTTCCAATGATTTTGTGATGAAGAGAGCCATCTACACCCAGAAAAAGTACTATGGAAACTGAGTATGAATTACAACAAAACATTTTCACTCATTTTTTTGTTTGCTTGCATTTTGTTTTCTTTTTCATTTTTTTTTTTCCTTTTCGATCTGATTTTTCTTGTGCAGCATGATAACTGTATAAATATGTGTACACATATTGGATTTAATTATATTTTAACATGTTTAACATATATATTGGATTACATGCCATCTAGAGCAGGGAGTAGAGGGAAGAGGGGAAAATTTGCAATATAAGTTCTTGCAAGGATCAATGTTATTCATGCATATGCATTGAAAACAAAAAGCTGTAATAAAAAATAAAGGAAAAACAAAGAATGTTGAAAACCATCTTTACATGTATTTGGAAAAAGTAAAATACATTTGAGAAAAAATAATATGTACATTCTTCATCCCAAATTTCACTTTTAAAATAGGATATTAAAATTGTTCTAAGGGCGAATGGGGCTGGATAAAATTAATGTTTTTTTTCAATCTACATTCCCAGTGAACATAATTGAGTGAAAAAGATGTGAGTAAAATGTATTGTAATCTGTGAACAATGGAAACATCAAACTTTGATGCTGTATCTATATTTCCACTGATATCCTGAGAGGACTTTTTAATTTTGCAGCTAGCTATGTATAATTTGAATTAACATATGGATGGGTAGTCTATCACCTTGGCTTCCTGTCAGGATTTGTTTTCCAGATGCCTTTGGGCATGTCAGGAAAATCATCAACCCATTGAAAGCAAGATCTCAAGAAATTACAGATTTAAATGTGGATTGATGAGGACTGAGGTTGTGAAATAGCGAAATACATTGTCTCATAGAAAACAATATGCATTTGAATAATATTGAAGATTAAATACTTTTTTTTATTTAGATGCCTCTAAAATCCTAGCTGTTTTAGATAGTCCATTGAGTATTTATTTTTGAGCTCATTTATTTTATTTGAAATCAGCCCATATTTTACAATAGGTAAATAATTAAAAATGCCAAATTATGGTGTGAGTTTTTCCTCTATTTCATGCATTTTATGCAATGATGGATCTTATATTAGGTGATACACTAAACCCAGAGATCTCAAAACTACCTGAATTTATAAGTTCTAAATAAAGAAATGAAAGGACAATTAAATGCCATCATTCATGTATATTATTAAAATATGCATTTGTATAATAAGGATGGAAATTAAGTTCCTTCCTGCTTTGAAATGTATGAAATGGTCTATTCTCAGCATATATCTAAGATAGAATAGCTTGTTATGAGAGAAAAATGCTTAGCATCTCAATATTAAGATTCTGTTGGCTAGAATCAGATGTTTGGCAATCAGGATGACTTTTTGTTTATGAAATGTGAGGATTTCTTTCTTTCTTTCTTTTTTTGTTTTCACAATGCATTTTTCTGTCATCATAAATTTGGACAATGGTTTTCTCAGTATTGCATCTGGTCTCCTAAGACACAAAAAGGATCTCACATACCCTACTCTGTAGTTTGAAATATGGAAAAATAGAACTAGAATAATTCATTACCCAAACCAATCTATTGAACTGATCAATCACCACTTCTTCCAGAAGAGAAGGTCTTGAGAGATAAGTACTATATTGGCTCTGCTAAATTTGTTATAAAAACCCTCAGAATAAATGAAAAGTATTCTTACCCTTATGTATCATATATAGATTCAAGCCACATGCAAATAGGACACACTTCTAAATTAAATATTTAATGGAATTCTGGACATCAGTAATTTCTATTATCTTCTAAAACTTTCTATCCTTCCAAACTTTGTTTTTGAAAAGAGCAACCAGTTTTACACATTCAATCATTTATTTTATGTCTATTATGTAATAGGTGATATGATAGTCACCAGATACACAAGGATAAAAAAAGAAGAAATATTCTTATCAACGAACTTATATTCTATTGGAGAGATAATATACATATATTTTGTTATTCAATAAATATATAATGTATTTATTATACAATAAAAAACATAAACATAAGGTATTTGGGAGGCAGCAAGGCAATAATATCTGAGGACAAGGCCTATAAAGTGTTCATATTTCAGATGGAACTTGAAGAAAGTTATGAAGGAAACAAATATACACAGCATTTTAGTTCAAGAACATTTTTTTTGCTTCATTCTTAAATATAGATTGCTCTTTTCTCAGAATCCTTAGTGGGAAGAGAAAAAGTATCTTATATATGTGAAACGGAGTGCAGCAAAGTGGTATCAACAAAGTAGTATCAACCAATGTAGATCACCACTGCCAAGTCACTCCATCAATCAGTATTTTTTGAAGTCCCACACGAACCAAGATTGACAGCTAAGGTGTCTGGAGCAAGTTTACACTGATGAACCTTTCTTTCTCATAGTCAATGCAGAGATCTGTGGATAGGCATTCAAGCAGAAGTTATAGATTTTTCTTTGGAAAAAGAAAACTCTCTTCTAGATATCCTTGGCTAAGCTTGTCATTTTGTTGTTCATAGTAAAAGCAAATATTTTGAAATATAGTCAGATAACAATGAGTTCATATTTAAATAACTAAGTGGAAGGGGAAAATCTGGAAATACTCAAATTTGGTGACTGTTTTTTCCTTTTATACTTGAAATACACTGTAGTCTAATTTCAGTAATTGCTGTTTGTCTTATAGCAATGTTGTGGAAGAATAACAATAGTATAGCTTGCAGATTTCACACTACCAGGGAAATAAGCGATGCCAGATAAGTAAGGCTGAAAAAATAATTAAGATGCCTTTTGTGCTATTAAGGTAGAAATATAACCCTTCTCATCAGTTAATATTTATGGAGAAACAAGGATATGCCAGAGACCATATACTGACTGTAAAATAGTCCAACAGCCCAAAATAAGAATCTCTTTCAGGCTATTTTAGGTCTCTCCTCCTTCCTTCCCACCCCACTAGATGTTTTCTAGCAGAGTTTGTGTCAACATTTCTCAGGGGTGGTAGAGGGAGGTACCAATAAAATTTAACTAAATAGCCTTTGAGGTCTCTCATGGTTCTGACGATGACTAAATTCCCAAGTTGTTTTTGCTTAGCTTGTCTTGAAGGTCAGAAAACAGGAGAGTTATAGATCTTAGTGAAAAACAGAATTGGAGGGCGGAGCCAAGATGGTGAACAGCAGACAGCGTTCTCTGTGAGCTTCTGAGACCTTCCATCAGACACAGACAAATTGAGCCTCCGTACTGGTTCTGGAGTGAGGGCGCCACCAAACACTTGGACTACAACGCACTTCTACCAACAATCTACTTTGAAAGAACTTCTGAGGTCAGTTTTAGACGGGCAGGGGATCGAGCAGCTCCCAGCACTCAGACGCCAGTGCACAGATGGGGTGCAAGTCTGGGGCTGGGACGGACCAGAAGATGTTAGGCTGCCAGGAAGTCCCTGGGAGACACTTGGGCCACTTTGCTCTGCTTGCAGGCAGGTGCTTTGGAAGGTCTACCTTTGATAAAGGGAGGATTGAGAGCAGCTGAAAGTGTGGTCCTAGTGCAGATTTAGCCAGATCAGCCCCAGACCGGAAGTCAATTCGGCAAACTGCCCCAGGGCAAATTGAAATCGCTGCTGCCTCTGCCACTGCTGCCGCAGCTTTCCCCACCGCTGCTGCCGCTGCTGCTGTAGAATTCTCTGCTGGTGACTGATACCTAAGCTAAACATCATGAGCAAGAAGAAGAGATCTCTCTCCATAGACAGCTTTTATGGAGAGAAACTAGAGCAGTCCCCAGATCCTGAGATTCTGAAAACAATCCCAGATAAAGCCACAAAGGTGGACTTAAGCTGGTCTCCCTTTCAGAAGGCTTACATGGAAGATTGCATAAAGAATCTCAAAAGAGAGCTAGAAGAAGATTAGGGAAATAAATTGAGAGCAGTGCAAGAAGGAAAAATCACCCTGCAACAGAGATGTGAAAAACTGGAAAATAAGTCTGGTGAATTGGAAAAAGACAAAAATTCACTGAAAAACAAAATTAGTGAATTGGAAAAAGACAAAAATTGACTGAAAAACAAATTAGTGAATTGGAAAAAGACAACAATTGACTGAAAAACAAAATTGGTGAATTGGAAAAAGTCACCAAGTCACAGGAAAATAAAAATAGTGAATTGGAAAAAGATAACAATTCACTGAAAAACAAAATTAGTGAATTGGAAAAAGACAAAAATTCACTGAAAAATAAAATTGGCAAAATGGAAAAAGAATGCAATGAACCAAAAAATTCAATTGGTGAGTTACAAAAGGAGCTAAAAAAGATAACTGAAGGAAATAATACCTTAAAAATTAAAATTGAACAAATTGAAATAAATGACTCAATAAGACTTCAAGAAGCAGTCAAACAAAAACAAAAAAAATGAAAAAATAGAAGAAAATATGAAATATCTCCTAGGAAAAAAAAACTGACTTGGAAAACAGATCCAGGAGAGACAATCTAAGGATTATTGGACTCCCCGAAAGTCACGATGAAAAAAAGAACCTTGATGCTATCTTCCAGGAAATCATGAAAGAGAATTTCCCTGATGTTTTAGAATCAGAAGGCAAAGTTGGCATTGAAAGAATTCACCGATCACCTCCTGAAAGAGATCCTAAAATTAAAACCCCAAGGAATATGGTGGCCAGATTTCAGAACTATCGCACCAAGGAAAAGATATTATAAGCTGCTAGAAAGAAAAAACAAAACAAAACAAAAAACAGTTCAAATACCGAGGAACTGTCATCAGAATTACACAGGATTTGTCACCTTCCACATTGAAGGATCGAAGGGCCTGGAATCAGATATTCCAAAAGGCAAAAGAACTTGGATTACAGCTAAGAATAAGCTATCCAGCTAGAATGAGCATCATCTTCCAGGGAAAAAGATGGTCATTAAATGATACAGGAGAATTTCACCTATTTCTAATGAAAAGACCAGATCTGAACAAAAAATTTGACATCCAAACACAGAACTCTAGAGAAGCGTAAAAAGGTAAAAAGGGAAGAACTCTGGAGAACTATATCTCTACTAGGGGTATCCTTAAAGAATGGGGGTATACTTTGATTTTACTTTGATAATAATCGAAAAGAAATTAGAGGTGGAAGTTATATCATACTGTAAAAAAGGGGGGGAGGAGGGAAAAGAAGGTAAAATAAAGTAAAAAAAAAGGAGGTAAAATAAGGCAAAGTCTCATGAAGAGACATAGAAAATCTAATATAATTGAGGGAAAGAAGGGAGGGTGATGAGTATTGTGTAAATCTTACTCTCATTAGATTGGACTCTAAAAGAGTATATCAGACACTTTTGATTTCAGGGAAGAACTTGGCCCTCTGTATAGGGAAGTAGGAGGGAAAAGAGGAAAAGAAAGGGATAAATTAATAGCAGGATTAGGGGAAAGGTGTAAAAAAGAATGAGGGTTCTAAAAGAAGGAGGACTGTTAGAGGTAGGTGGTCATCAAAAACAAAATACTAGGGAGGGGAGGGGAGTAAGGGGAAAGGGAAAAGAAAAATATAACTGGGTAAATAAGATGGCAGGAAATATAGATATAGTCATTTTAACTGTGAATGTGAATGGGATGAACTCTCCCATAAAACAGAAATGTATAGCTGACTGGATTAAAAGCCAGAATGCTACAATATGTTGTTTACAAGAAACACATCTAAAATATAGAGATACATACAGAGTGAAGGTAAAGGGCTGGAGCAGAATCTTTTATGCTTCAAGTGAACAAAAAAAGCAGGGGTAGCAATCCTTATCTCAGATCAAGTAAAAGCAAAAATGGATCTAATTAAAAGAGATAAGGAAGGAAACTATATTTTACTAAAGGGTACCATAGACAATGAAGGGGTATCAATACTAAACATATGTGCACCAAGTGGTATAGCATCTAAATTCCTAGAGGAGAAACTAACAGAGATGCAAGGAGAAATAGACAGTAATACTATACTAGTGGGGGATCTCAACCTTGCTCTCTCAGAATTAGATAAATCAAACCACAAAATAAATAAGAAAGAAGTTAGGGAGATAAACAAAATATTAGAAAAGTTAGGTATGACAGATCTTTGGAGGAAATTGAATGGTGATAGAAGGGAGTATACTTTTTTCTCAGTTGTTCATGGAACTTATATGAAAACTGATCATGTGTTAGGGCATAAAACCCCAAAATCAAATGCAGAAAAGCAGAAATAGTAAATTTATCCTCTTCAGATCATGATGCAATAAAACTCACATGTAATATAAGGCCAGGAGAAAATAGACCAAAAGTTAATTGGAAATTAAATAATTTAGTCCTGAAGAATGAATGGGTGAAAGAGCAAATTATAGACAAAATCGAAAATTTCATCCAGGAGAATGACAATAATGAGACAATGTACCAAAATTTGTGGGATTCGGCTAAAGCGGTTATAAGGGGTGATTTTATATCTCTAAATGCTTATTTGCATAAAATAGAGAAAGAGAAGATCAATGAATTAAAGTTTCAATTAAAAAAAACTAGAAAAAGAGCAAATTAAAAACCCTCAAATAAATACCAAATTGGAAATTCTGAAAATAAAAGGTGAGATTAATAAAATTGAAAATAAGAAAACTATTGAATTAATAAATAAAACTAAGAGTTGATTTTATGAAAAAACCAACAAATTAGATCAGCCTTTAGTTAATTTGATCAGAAAAAGGAAAAAGGAAAATCAAATTGTTAGTCCCAAGAATGATAAGGGAGAAATTTCCTCCAATGAAGAGGAAATTAGAGTAATAATTAGGAGTTACTTTGCCCAACTTTATGCCAATAAATTCGATAATCTAAATGAAATGGAGGAATATCTACAAAAATATAGATTGCCCAGATTAACAGAAGAGGAAATAAATTATTTAAATAGCCCCATTTTAGAAAAAGAAATAGAACAAGCTATTAATCAACTCCCTAAGAAAAAATCTCCAGGGCCAGATGGTTTTACATGTGAATTCTACCAAACATTCAAAGAACAATTAATTCCAATCCTATACAAACTATTTGAAAAAATAGGGACAGTAGGTATACTACCAAATTCCTTAAATGATACAGATATGGTGCTGATAGCGAAACCAGGTAGGGTGAAAACAGAGAAAGAAAACTATAGACCCATTTCCCTAATGAATATTGAAGCAAAAATTTTAAATAAGATTTTAGCAACGAGATTACAGAAAGTTATCTCCAGGATAATACATCTTGACCAAGTAGGATTTATACCAGGAATGCAGGGCTGGTTCAATATCAGGAAAACTATCAGCATAATCACTTATATTAATAACCAAACTAACAAAAACCATATGATTATCTCCATAGATGCAGAGAAAGCATTTGATAAAATCCAACACCCATTCCTATTAAAAACACTAGAGAGTATAGGAATAAATGGGCTTTTGCTTAAAATGATTAGTAGCAACTACTTAAAACCATCAGCAAGCATCATATGTAATGGAGACAAACTAGAACCATTCCCAATAAGATTAGGAGTGAAACAAGGCTGCCTACCATCACCATTACTATTTAATATTGTGTTAGAAATGTTAGCTTTGGCAATAAGAGAAGAAAAAGAGATAAAAGCAATTAGAGTAGGTAATGAAGAAACCAAATTATCATTTTTTGCAGATGACATGATGGTATACTTATAGAACCCTAGAGACTCAACTAAAAAGGTACTAGAAACAATTCACAACTTTAGTAAAGTTGCAGGATTCAAAATAAATCCACATAAATCATCAGCATTTTTATACATTACCAACAAAGTTCAGCAGCAAGAGAGAAAAAGAAATTCCATTCAGTATAACAGATGATAGCATAAAGTATTTGGGATTCTATCTGTCAAGAAAATGTCAGAAACTATACGAACTAAACTACAAAACACTTTCCACACAAATAAAATCAGACCTAGTCAATTGGAAAAACATTAAATGCTCATGGGTACACAGAGCTAATATAATAAAAATGACAATATTACCCAAACTAATTTACTTATTTAGTGCCATACCAATCAAACTCCCAAGAAATTATTTTACAGATCTAGAAAAAATAGTAGCAAAGTTCATTTGGAAGAACAAAAGATCAAGAATTTCAAGGGAATTAATGAAAAAAAAGACAGATGAAGGTGGCCTTGCTGTACCAGATCTAAAACTATATTATAAAGCAGCGATCATCAAAACCATTTGGTACTGTCTTAGAAATAGAACAGTAGATCAGTGGCATAGAATAGGATATCAGGACTAGCTAGGTAATAACGTTAGCAATTTAGTTTTTGATAAACCCAAAGACCCCAGCTTTTGGGATAAGTACTCAGTATTCGACAAAAACTGCTGGGAAAATTGTAAACTAGTGTGGAAGAAATTAAGGCTGGACCCACACCTAACACCGCACACCAAGATAACATCTAAATGGGTTCATGATTTAGATATAAATAGTGATATTGTAAGCAAATTAGAGGAACATAGGATAGTTTACCTCTCAGACCTGTGGAGATGGAATAAATTTATGTCCAAGGTAGATCTAGAACTCTTAATTGAACACCAGATAGATAATTTTGATTATATTAAGTTAAAAA
>JAJPUD010007799.1:0-13190 GCA_023553655.1 Myrmecobius fasciatus | reverse complement strand
ATTGAACACCAGATAGATAATGTTGATTATATTAAATTAAAAAGTTTCTGTACAAACAAAACTAATGCAGACAAGATTAGGAGGGAAGCATCAAATTGGGAAATCATCTTTACATTTAAGGGTTCTGATAAAAGTCTCATCTCTAATATATAGAGAAAATTGTCTCATTTTTATCAGAATTCAAGACATTCTCCAATTGATAATTGGTCAAAGGATATGAACAGACAATTTTCAGATGATGAAATGAAACTATTTATAATCATATGAAAAGGTGCCCCAAATCACTATTGATCAGAGAAATGCAAATTAAGACAACTCTGAGATACCACTACATACCTGTCAGATTGGCTAAAATGACAGGAAAAGAGAACGATGAATGTTGGAGGGGATGTGGGAAGACTGTGACACTGATGCATTGTTGGTGAAGCTGTGAACGGATCCAACCATTCTGGAGAGCAATTTGGAGCTATGCTCAAAAAGTTATCAAAGTATGCATACCCTTTGACCCAGCAGTGTTTCTATTGGGCTTATATCCCAACGAAATCATAAAAGAAGGAAAGGGCCCCACATGTGCAAGAATGTTTGTGGCAGCTGTTTTTGTAGTGGCTAGAAACTGGAAACTGAATGGATGCCCATCAATTGGAGAGTGGCTGAATAAATTATGGTATATGAATGTTATGGAATATTATTGTTCTGTAAGAAATGACCAGCAAGGTGATTTCAGAGAGGCCTGGAGAGACTTGCATGAACTGATGCTGAGTGAAATGAGCGGAACCAGGAGATCATTATACACGGCAACAACAATACTATATGAGGACCAGTTCTAAGGGACATGACTCTCTTCAACAATGAAATGCTTCAAACCAATTCCAATTGTCCAGTGAAGAAAGTCATATACACCCAGAGAGAGGGATGTGAAATGTGGACCACAACATAATATTTTCATTTTCCCTATTGAGGTTTGCTTGCATTGTATTTCCTTTATCGGATTATTCTTTCTTGTAGATACAAATTCTCCTGCACAAAAAATGATGTGTGGCAATAACTATATATATATTCGATTTCTTAAGTATTTAGTATAATTATCATGTAGTGGATATCCTGCCATCTAGGGGAGGGGTGGGGAGTAGGGGGGAAAATTTGTAACAGAAAGCTTTGTAAGGGTTAATGTTTAGGAATTACCCATACATATGTTTTGCAAATAAAAATAGTATTAATAAATTAAAAAAAAATTGCTCCCAGTTACTTATTTTTAAATCAAGTTATAGATTTTCTCAATTCTTTCTCCTACTCAACATTCATTCTATATATTACACTTTCATCTTTTTGCATTGGTCTTTAGTATGGCACAAGAATTTAGTTATCCCTGTTTTACTGGTCAAATACCTTCAAGGAAAGCTCATGGTGTTAATGTACATATGCTGTGTTTTAGTTCACAAAGTTATGGCCTAACAGTTCATATCATTAAGTCTCTTGAATCTCAATTGCCTGAGGTTTGTTGGCAATAACAAAAAAGAAAAGCTTAAAACACCACTCAAACTTTCTTAGTTCAAAGTTCTCATAACTGTCCTATTTCCTTATACTCAGACACTTCATTAAGTTTTTGTTTTCATTTATTCTAACATTTAATTTTTAGTTTGTCCTGATGACTCACTTTTCCTCATTTGGTTTTTGAGAATATTCTTATTGAACAACAAATAAATAATTACCATATTTTCTCATACTTTGGGATATTGGGAACAATTTATTCCTACACACTGCATTTATTAGACATTCAGATTTCACTCTAATTTTTTGAATTATAACAAAAGAGTAATATGTAATTTTTGTTATGGTTCCTATTGGACAACATTTGATCTTTTCGGTCAAGTGAAATAGAATTGTTGACATTTAATTAAAAGACTTTGCATGTTCTTATCTTCTACTAAAGTCCTATTCTTGCATTTCATACAGGAATGGAGCTGACTAAATAACTACAAACCTATAAAAACATTTATATATATAGAGAGATAAACTAATTGTATTGTCAAAAAGCTAGTTCTTTAAGAAGATGTGCTGCATTCATTTTCAAGTCCTATATCTGATCCATACTGGTGTAATGATTCTGGAAAAGTCATTTAATGTTATAGTGCTATAGATCTCCCATCACATTCAGGGCCATTTCCAATTATCTTGAACTATGTCTGACCACTGGATCCAGATGACTCTGGAGGAGAAAGTCAGTCAGGTGGCTTTGCACAGACCTTTCTTACTTTAATTCAATTCACTTCCATGTCATATCATTGTCTCCCTGATGTCATAGTCCTCTCTGAGACAAAGGACAAACAACAATAATGCTATAAACAATTGAGTAAAACAGCAAATTTCAGAGCAATTGCTTATCTTTATTGCATGAAGGAGTTTCCTCACAGTGCTTTTGTCACAAGTAAATTCATATGTCTAGATCTTTCTCCAAGCCCAAATTAATTTGTATATATGTATGTATGTATGTGTATATACACATATTAGTACATGTATCTATGTGCATGTAGCATACACCTATGGGCATAAATACATTTGTGTATATATACATACATAATTACTATCTGTACATAGACACTCATATATGAACATTATAAAAGCAAAAGAGTATTAGTAGTTTCCTTTTATATAGTATTCATAAGTCTTAAGGCTGCTTTGTTTAAAATAATAATACAAACCAATGTCTAATTGAACATAAATGAATGCAATGCATACACATGTATAAAAAGTAGCTTTTATTAAGTGCTTTCTATGTGTTAGATCCTGGCCATAAAAGGATTCAAATGAAGCAGTTCATGACTTCAAAGAGTTTGCATTCTCCTGAGGGGATATAGTATGTCAGCATAATAACTGAAAAAAAAATAAAAAGAGACATATCCCTGAAAATTAGATCAGATAAACTGGGGTTGAGCTGCAAGGTTGGTACATAATGGGAGGAAAAAAGTGAATCAGCCTTGTAAATAACAAGTTCATACTTTGTAGGGCAAGAATCAAGCTTTATCATTTGGAAAGGACTTCTAAGGCTGTTTTAATAATAGAAGTGATATTATGGCAGATTATAGAGGAAGCAGCAAAAGGGAAATTAGCCATATATATGGCTAATTTCCCTTTTGCATATATATATACACATATATATGCACATGTGCTCTCATGCACACACACACACACACATACACACACACACAGATTTCTATTTAGTTATTTTTTCTATTTGCAAGATGACTCAGTGGATAGAGTATTGGACCTGGAAACAGAAAGACTCATTTTCCTGAATTCAAATCTGACCTCAGGCACTTACTAGCTCTATGACCCTGCACAAGTCATTTAACCCTGTTTGTCTCAATTCTTCATCTATGAGTTGGAAAAGAAAATGATAAACTACTCTATTATCTTTGCTAACAAAACAAAAATGGTAAACAAAAAGTTGAAGATAAGCGAAAGATGATTGAACAACAAATACATATACTAACATATCTATATTTTCATTACACTTTTCTTATATTTGTTTCTAATTCTCAAATGTTCTCTCTCATTATTGCTACCTCTTAGAATTTCTGGTTTTCATGAAGACTTAGTTCAAATATTACCTTTCACAGAAGACTTTTTTCTATTCTTGCCACCACTCCTTTTATTCCAGCTGTTAGTCCTTTTCCCTATAATGTCATTTTCCATTTACTTTGTTTGCATTTTGTAAATACCTGATTTTTTCTATTCTTTCTGAGTTTAATGTAAGCTTCTTTAGGACAAAGACCCTGCATTTATCTTTCTTTGTAATCCTGGGATTTAACAATAGAGTTGAAATGCTTGGCTTTTTAGTTTTACAGGGGATCTCAGTGACATCTTATTCTTCCAGGTGATCTTCAGAATTTTCCTAAGACAATTCAAATGGAAGAGATTCTATTTCCTGGCACAATGCTGGTGTGCATTCCAGGTTTTACAGACAATGAGATCTGCACAACAGCTTTGTAGACCATCCATTTGGTAGTCAGTCTAATATCCCTCCTCTCCTATACTTTCCTTCAAAGCATCCCAAACACTGAGCTAGCGGTCAGTTCTATTGTTAAAGCCTGTTCTCTGGGTATCCCTGTATTGGTACCTTATTTAGTGCAGACAGTAGTTTGTTTTTAGCCATTATGCAACTCAGAAGTGCTAAAGTCATATGATTTACCAGCCATCATCTCATCCAATAATGGGTCCTTGATGTGTGGACTACCATATCTTGACAAATCTTATTTTTTTTAGATGTCTTAGGGAAAGATGTTTAATTTAGCCTGATTTCTAAATCTTTAAAATTATGTTCTAAGAAGGTGATTAAAACTGACATCCAGATAAAGAAATAACATGCTTGAATTGCTTGCAGATTTGGAAAAATAACTTCCTTCCTATTCAAGATTTTGCAAGAAATAAGAAAGGATGAATGAAAGTCAGAAGAGGACACAGATGATAATCCATGCTAAACAAGCATGCCTTTTATGTTTGATAAATCCTGTACAAACAGTTTTCTGGCACTGAAGACATCAGTCTCTCTCTATTTTTCCTGGATACTATAAATTCAGAAAATATTCATCAATCTCCTGCATAGAAGCACTAAATAAATAACAGAGAACTGAAATCTAGATGGAATTAACAAAACAAACCAAAATCCTGCTTTTAACATTTTTATTTTTTTATTGCTTTAGATTTAATGGCCCCTCTTTTTTCAAAATCAATTTGATAATTTATATTTATTTCTGAGATCAGTTTCATGGCAGGGGAGCATGAAAGCCATTTCAAATAAAAAAGAAAAATCTAGAACAATTTAGTAGGTTGGGGGGGAGGGTGGAGCCAAGATGGTGAACTACAGACATCATTCTCTGTGAGCTCCTAAGACCTTCCCTCAGACCCAGACAAATTGAGCCTCCGAACTGGTTCTGGAGTGAGGGATCCATCAAACACTTGGAGTACAACGCACTTCTATCAAAAATCTATTTTGAAAGAACTCCAGAGAAGGAGTTTCAGATGGGCAGGGGATTGAGCAGCTCTCAGCACTCAGACCCCAGCACGCAGCCAGGGTGCAAGTCTGGGCCTGGGATACAGCAGAGGATTTTAGGCTGCCAGGAAGTCCCTGGGAGATACTTGGGCCACTTTGCTCTGCTTGCGTGCAGGTGCTTTGGCAGATCTACCTTTGGTAAAGGGTGGATTGAGAGCAGCTGAAAGTGTGGTCCTAGTGCAGATCTAGCCCAACCAGCCCCCTTACTGGAAGTCAACTCAGCAAACTGCCCCAGGGCAAATTGAAACAGCTGCAGAATTCCCTGCTGGTGATTCAGACCTCAAAATCAAAAACATGAGAAAGAAGCAGAAGAGAGCTCTCACCACTGACAGAGAGAAAGTAGGGCAGACCCCAGATTCTGAGGTTCTGAAAACAATCCCAGAGGAAGTCACAAAGGTGGACATGAGCTGGTCCCCTTTTCAGAAGGCTTTCCTGGAAGATTGCATAAAGAATCTCAAAAAAAATTAGAAGAAGAATGGGGAAATAAATTGACATCAGTGCAAGAAGAAAATATCACCCTGCAACAGAGATGTGAAAAACTGGAAAGCAAGACTGGTGAATTGGAAAAAGACAACAATTCACTGAAAAATAAAATTGGTGAATTGGAAAAAGTCACCAACTCACTGGAAAATAAAAATAGTGAATTGGAAAAAGATAACAATTCACTGAAAAATAAAATTAGTGAATTGGAAAAAGACAACAATTCACTGAAAAATAAAATTAGCAAAATGGAAAAAGAATGCATTGAATCAAGAAATTCAATTGGCCAGCTACAAAAGGAGCTAAAAAAGATAACTGAAGGAAATAATACTGTAAAAATTAAAATTGGACAAATAGAAGTAAATGACTCAATAAGACTTCAAGAATCAGTCAAACAAAAACTAAAAATGAAAAAAAATAGAAGAAAATATGAAATATCTCCTAGGAAAAACAACTGACTTGGAAAACAGATCCAGGAGAGACAATCTAAGGATTATTGGACTCCCTGAAAGCCATGATGAAAAAAAGAACCTTGATGCTATCTCCCAGGAAATCATGAAAGAAAATTGCCCTGATGTTTTAGAATCAGAAGGCAAAATTTGCATTGAAAGAATTCACTGATCACCTCCTGAAAGAGACCCCAAAATTAAAACCCCAAGGAATATCGTGGCCAAATTTCAGGACTATCGCACCAAGGAACAGATATTGCAAGCAGCTAGAAAAAAACAATTTAGTAGGTTACCAAAGTAAATAAGATTACTTGGATTTTTCTCTGACATGTTCATCCTTTCCTATATTCAAGGAATAACATAAAGAAAACATATTTTCCACTCATACATGTCTTAATTTGCCTTGCTATTACTTCCCTACACCCTTCCCCCATAGATCCCTTCCTCATCTGCTCCTCCTATTTTTTCCCACCCTCTTTATTGTACTCCTATTAATCTTTATACCCTTCATATATATCCCATCTTATCTACCTCCTACGGTTTTTTTAATAGATTCTGGAGGATGTTATAACCTTCTTGGTAAATATGTGTGTATAAATAAGTGTATATGTAATATATACAGTCTTCCTCCACCATTTAATTCCTCGGTGCTATTTATTGTTCTTATACTTCATTCATGCAGATAATTACAATTCTTATCTTCTACATGGTTTTACTTTTCAGAGTCACAGCATACTCAGGTCTACCCCAATCTTTCTTTTGGACTATATAACTACTAATGACAATCTTAGACATATAGTTTACATTTTCACATACAAAACATAAAAAAAAATTGTCCTTGTGGAGTACCTTTAAAATTAGTCTCTGATATTTGCTCTTATTTGCTAAATTATTTACAGGTTCAAGGTTAGTTGAGACAAATTCCTGAAAATCTGACAATTCATTGAATATCTATTTTTTTTCCATTTAAGATTATACTTAATTTTCCTGGATGTAATATTTTTATCTGCAACCCTAGTTCTTTTGATTCTTGATATATAGTATTCTAGGAACTGTAGTCTTGTATTGTAACTGCTGATAAATCTTGGGCAATTCTCATTACAATGCTCACATATTTGAATTGTTTTTGTTGTTGTTATTGTTTATTGTTGCTTGTAAAATTTTCTCTTTGAGCTGGAGGGATTTCAAAATTTAGCAGTAATGTTCCCATGTGTTTTCCTTGTAGGATCCTCTTGAGATGGTGATTGGTAGATTTTTTTCTATTTCTACTTTCCCCTCTTGTTTTTTCACTTTGGGACAATTTTCTTTAATTATTTCTTATAGCATCGTGTCAAGATTCTGTTGTTGGTCATTGCTTTCAGAATCCATTTATTCTTATGTTTTCTCTTAATTTATTCTTCAGATCTATTGTTTATCTTATGTTTCACATTATCTTTTTTTATTCTTTATATTTTGTTTTGTTGTATCTTGGTCTAATAAATTTACTGTCTTTGTCTTGCCCAATTCTAATTTTCAGAGATATTTTCTTCAAGACTCTTGATCTCTTCTGTTTGTTTGATTTTCTTTTCATAATCTTATTTTTTAAGTTATTATTTTTAAATTTTTTCCTCAATCTCGCTCATTTGATTTCTGAAGTCTTTTTTGAGTTCTTCTATACGTTCTTTCTAGACAGGTGTCCATTTAATGTTACTTTTTGAGGTAACAGAGCTTTTTTCTTTACTTTAATATTCTCCTTTGAATACATACCTGAGTCTTTCTTATTCCCATATTAATTTTCTTCAGCTGCTCATTTTGAAAAAGTAAGAACTTGGTGTAATCACCTTTAGTCCTTGGCTGGGGATGGTCTCTCTGTCTTCACTTCAATTTTCTCCTTTGGCCTGGAACTCAAACCGAGAACTTCACCCTTCTCAAAGTTCTTGCAGCCAGAAGAGTCCCTATCCCACTGCTTCTATACTCACCATATGTGCTGGTTCCTTCTTTCCCAGGGTGGCATTTTTGCAGCACACCTGGATCTGACATTTCTTATCAGCAGAGGATTAAAACTTTTTTTTTGAGGTTTTTCTTCAACTCTTCTCTGGTTGTCCCAGGTGCAACCCTGTTCTTATTTATTTTTCACTTGTCTACATTTGCCATGAAGCACAATTTTCTTTTGTTTGTGGGAAAAAAATTGGAGTACTTGGAATTTTCTGACCTATTCCATCATCTTCCCAGAATCCTTCCCACACATCTTCAATATAAAATGAAAGACTTGAATAATATTTCTAAGATTTCTTCTAGTTCTAAATTCTATGACCATGTAAACATACCTGTATCTGTGATTTTGGGATACTTGTACACAAATTGTTTGAAGAGGAAAAAAAAATAATGCTTAATCTTCCCTTTTCTGAATTTTAGGCAAAAATAAAACTAGTTATATAAAACCCATTCTTGAATGTGCTTCTCACATATTATTTCTTAGTGTCTAAACATAAAATTAAATAATGTGAAAGAATAGTAATACTATTCCCATTCCACTGTATTCTATAGCAATTCCAAACCTGTTTTTCTTTTTTTTTATTAATACTTTTTAATCGCAAAACATATGTATGGGAAATTCCTAAACATTAACCCTTGAGGTTCTGATAAAGGTCTCATCTCTAAAATATATAGAGAATTGTCTCATATTTATAAAAATTCAAGCCATTCTCCAATCAATAAATGGTCAAAGGATATGAACAGACAATTTTCAGAGGATGAAATTAAAACTATTTATAGTCATATGAAAAGGTGCTCCAAATCACTGTTGATCAGAGAAATGCAAATCAAGACAACCCTGAGGTACCACTTCACACCTGTCAGATTGGCTAAAATGACAGGAAAAGTTAATGATGAATGTTGGAGGGGTTGTGGGAGGGCTGGGACACTGATGCATTGTTGGTGGAGCTGTGAACGGATACAGCCATTCTGGAGAACAATTTGGAGCTATGCTCAAAAAGTTATCAAACTGTGCATACCCTTTGACCCAGCAGCATTTCTATTGGGCTTATATCCCAAAGAAATCATAAAGAAAGGAAAAGGCCCCACATGTGCAAGAATGTTTGTGGCAGCCCTTTTTGTAGTGGCTAGAAACTGGAAATTGAATAGATGCCCTTCAATTGGAGAATGGCTGAATAAATTATGGTATATGAATATTATGGAATATTATTGTTCTGTAAGAAATGACCAGCAAGATGACTTCAGAGAGACCTGGAGAGACTTACATGAACTGATGCTGAGTGAAATGAGCAGAACCAGGAGATCATTATACACGGCAACAACAGTACTATATGACGATCAATTCTGATGGACATGGCTCTCTTCAACAATGATATGTTTCAAACCACCTCCAATTGTTCACTGAAGAAAGCCATATACACCCAGAGAGAGGGATGCGAAATGTGGACCACAACATAACATTCTCATATTCCTTGATTGATGTTTGCTTACATTGTGTTTCCTTTATCTGATATATCATTTGTGTAGATAAGATTTTTCTTGCACAACAAAGATAAGTTTGGAAATATGTATACATATATTCGATTTGCCAATATTTTAACATAATTAACATGTAGTGTATATCCTGCCATCTAGGGGAGGGGTGGGGAAGTTGGGGGGAAAAATTTCTAATGGAAAGCTATGTAAGTGTTATTGTTGAAGAATTACCCACACATATGTTATGCAAATAAAATAAAATTTAAAAAAAAAAAACATTAACCCTTGAAAAGCTTTCTGTTACAAATTTTTCCCCCTACTCCCCACCCCTCCCCTAGATAGCAGGATATCCACTACATGATAATTATGTTAGAATACTTAAATCGAATATATGTATAGTTATTGCCACACATGTTTTTGTTCAGGAGAAATCGTATCTATAAGAAAGAATAATCCGATAAAGGAAATACAATGTAAGCAAACATCAATAGAGAACATGAAAATGTTATGTTGTGGTCCACATTTCACATCCCTCTCTCTGGGTGTGTATGGCCTTCTTCACTGAATAATTGGAATTGGTTTGAAGCATTTCATTGTTGAAGAGAATCATGTCCCTTAGAACTGATCCTCATATAGTACTGTTTTGCTGTGTACAACGATCTCCTGGTTCTGCTCATCTCACTCAGCATCAGTTCATGCAAGTCTCTCCAGGACTCTCTGAAATCGTCCTGCTGGTCATTTCTTACAGAGCAATAATATTCCATAACATTCATATACCATAATTTATTCAGCCACTCTCCAATTGATGGGCATCCATTCAGTTTCCAGTTTCTAGCCACTACAAAAAGAGCTGCCACAAACATTCTTGCACATGTAGGGCCCTTTCCTTCTTTTATGATTTCTTTGGAATATAAGCCCAATAGAAACACTGCTGGGTCAAAGGGTATGCATAGTTTGATAACTTTTTAAGCATAGCTCCAAATTGCTCTCCAGACTGGTTGGATCCGTTCACAGCTCCACCAACAATGCATCAGTGTCTCAGTCTTCCCACATCTCCTCCAACATTCATCATTATCTTTTCCTGTCATTTTAGCCAATCTGACAGGTGTGTAGTGGTAACTCAGAGTTGTCTTAATTTGCATTTGTCTGATCAATAGTGATTTGGGGCACCTTTTCATATGATTATAAATAGTTTTAATTTCATCATCTGAAAATTGTCTGTTCATATCTTTTGACCATTTATCAAGTGGAGAATGGCTTGAATTCTTACAAATGTGATACAATGCTGTATATATCTTAGAGATGAGACCTTTATCAGAATCCTTAAATGTAAAGATGATTTCTCAATTTGAAGCTTCCCTCCTAAACTTGTCTGCATTAGTTTTGTTGTACAGAAACTTTTTAATTTAATATAATAAAAATTATCTATCTGGTGTTCAATTAAGAGTTCCAGATCTTCTTTGGACATAAATTTATTTCATCTCCACAGGTCTGAGAGGTAAACTATCCTATGTTCCTCTAATTTGATTATAATATCACTCTTTATATAAAGACCATGAACCCATTTAGATCTTATCTTGGTGTGTGGTGTTAGGTGTGGGTCCAGCCTTAATTTCTTCCACACTAGTTTCCAATTTTCCCAGCAGTTTTTGCCGAATAGTGAGTACTTATCCCAAAAGCTGGGGTCTTTGGGTTTATCAAACACTAAATTGCTAACGTTATTACCTAGCTTGTCCTGATATCCTATCCTATGCCACTGATCGACTGCTCTATTTCTCAGCCAATACCAAATGGTTTTGATGACTGCTGATTTATAGTTTTAGATCTGGTACAGCAAGGCCACCTTCATCTGTCTTTTTTTTTCTTCATTAATTCCCTTGAAATTCTTGACCTTTTGTTATTCGAAATGAACTTTGCTACCATTTTTTCTAAATCTGTAAAATAATTTCTTGGGAGTTTCATTGGTATGGCACTAAATAAGTAAATTAGTTTGGGTAGTATTGTCATTTTTATTATATTCGCTCGGGCTACCCATGAGTACTTAATGTTTTTCCAATTGACTAGGTCTGATTTTATTTCTGTGGAAAGTGTTTTGTAGTTTAGTTCATATACTTTCTGACATTTTCTTGGCAGATAGATTCCCAAATATTTTATGCTATCATCCGTTATTCTGAATGGAATTTCTTTTTCTATCTCTTGCTGCTGAACTTTGTTGGTAATATATAAAAATGCTAATGATTTATGTAGATTTATTTTGAATCCTGCAACTTTACTAAAGTTGTGAATTGTTTCTAGTAGTTTTTTAGTTGAGTCTCTAGGGTTCTCTAAGTATACCATCATGTCATCTGCAAAGAGTGATAATTTGGTTTCTTCATTACCTACTCTAATTCCTTTTATCTCTTTTTCTTCTGTTATTGCCAAAGCTAACATTTCTTTTTTTTAATTTTATTTTATTTGCATAACATATGTGTGGGTAATTCTTCAACAATAACCCTTACATAGCTTTCCGTTACAAACTTTTCCCCCTAACTCCCCGCCCCTCCCCTAGATGGCAGGATATCCACTACATGTTAATTATGTTAAAATATTGGCAAATCGAATATATGTATACATATTTCCAAACATCATTGTTGTGCAAGAAAAATCTTATCTACACAAACGATATATCAGATAAAGGAAACACAATGTAAGCAAACATCAATCAAGGAGTGTGAGAATGTTATGTTGTGGTCCACATTTCACATCCCTCTCTCTGGGTGTATATGGCTTTCTTCAGTGAACAATTGGAGGTGGTTTGAAACATTTCATTGTTGAAGAGAGCCATGTCCATCAGAATTAATCGTCATATAGTATTGTTGTTGCCGTGTATAATGATCTCCTGGTTCTGCTCATTTCACTCAGCATCAGTTCATGTAAGTCTCTCCAGGCCTCTCTGAAATCATCTTGCTGGCCATTTCTTACAGAACAATAATATTCCATAGTATTCATATACCATAATTTATTCAGCCATTCTCCAATTGATGGGCATCTATTCAATTTCCAGTTTCTAGCCACTACAAAAAGGGCTGCCACAAACATTCTTGCACATGTGGGGCCTTTTTCTTCCTTTATGATTTCTTTCGGATATAAGCCCAATAGAAATGCTGCTGGGTCAAAGGGTATGCACAGTTTGATAACTTTTTGAGCATAGCTCCAAATTGTTCTCCAGAATGGCTATATCCATTCACAGCTCCACCAACAATGCATCAGTGTCCCAGCCTTCCCACATCCCCTCTAACATTCATCATTAACTTTTCCTGTCCTTTTAGCCAATCTGACAGGTGTGAAGTGGTACCTCAAAGTTGTCTTGATTTGTATTTCTCTGATCAACAGTGATTTGGAGCACCTTTGCATATGACTATAAATAGTTTTAATTTCATTCTCTGAAAATTGTCTGTTCATATCCTTTGACCATTTATTGATTGGAGAATGGATTGAATTTTTATAAATATGAGACAATTCTCTATATATTTTAGAGATGAGACCTTTATGAGAACCCTTAAATGTAAAGATGATTTCCCAATTTATTACTTCCCTCCTAATCTTGTCTGCATTGATTTTGTTTGTGCAAAAACTTTTTAACTTAATATAGTCAAAGTTATCTATCTGGTTTTCAATTAAGAGTTCCAGTTCTTCTTTGGACATAAATTTATTCCATCTCCATAGGTCTGAGAGGTAAACTATATTACATTCCTCTAATTTGCTTATAGTATCACTCTTTA
>JAJPUD010007798.1:86481-101004 GCA_023553655.1 Myrmecobius fasciatus | reverse complement strand
AGGGGAGCTATGAATTTAATTCGTATATGGCTATGCAATGTTGGTAAATATATAACATTTAATTGATAAATTTCACCCTCTTCTTCCCTTGTCATTTTGCTGAAGGTGCAGAAAGAAGGGAGAATCAGAGTTATGAGTAACCAAAAGTAGGATTAGCCCCTGCTTAATTTTTTTTTTTCATTTAAACATATGTACTAAAAGTGTTCTTTGCTAGAAGCCAGGTAAACAAGAGTTAATAATAATAGAATTTCTGGTAAAATTACAAATCTTAAATAGGATAGAGATAATTTTTCCTTGTAGAAGAAAATACTGTCAAAAATGTAGTCTCTTGAAACCTTGCAAATAACTACCAACCTAGAGTGATAAGTGATTTATGTTTTATGAAAAATGTTACTGATTCTATTTATTTGACTACCTCTTTGCCTCTTTGAAAAGAATATGGAATTGGGAAGGTGGGAATATACTTAGTATCTTAAATACTGACTTAAAATAGGTTTGTTATGAAATTATTATAAAAATCTTCAAAACTAACCCTGTTATAAGCAATTAGATTTTAATCTTTTGCATTAACAGCTATTGATGTGCTTCTGTGCTTAGGTGCCATGAGGGACACAAAAACAACAAAATAATTGCCCTTGAGGAAACCTTCTAGTTGGGGAAGGCAGGATTCATTTGAATAAAACAAAAATTTACCTTTAGTAACCTGCTTAGCGTGCCTAGATTTGTGATATGGGTGAAAAAAAAAATTAGGGGAAGCAAGAAATATGTGAGTTGGGAAAGGCTTCCTCAAGATTTAGGAGCTGAGGGGCAGCTAGGTAGTGCAGTGGATAGAGCACCATCCCTGAAGTCAGGAGGGCCTGAGTTCAAATCTGGCCTCAGACACTTAACATTCCCTAGCTGTGTGACCCTGGGAAAGTCACTTAATCTCAATTGCCTCAGCAAAAAGCAAAAAAAAAAAAAAGATTTAGGAGTTGATCTGGCCCCTGAAAAACCCCACTGTAGGATTTATATAAAGAAAATAATTGGGTAGGACATTAAAACTGGGTGGAAATATAAACAAAACCATTTAAAGAAAAAGATGAGCAAAAGACTCAAGGTAAGAAGTAGAGGAAAATAGGATTAAGTGTGTAAAAACTGTGGAAGGCTTTAAGTGCCGGCAAGAGTTTCTTTTTTTTTTTTTTATTACATAAACAATGAGTAATCATTGTGCATTTTTAAGACTAAGAATGTTAGTATCCAGTTAGAGAATTAACTTTTAATTTGACTCAAAGACTCTTAATTACATGATTTGTATGGAATATGATTATGTGGAAATGATTCATTTCATAAACTGGCTGAAATATTCAGACAACGTTTTTTACTTTCAGCTCACAAACAAAACTCTAAGCAATAGCAGTCAATCAGAGCTAGAAAATAGACTCCATCAACTGACTGAGACTCTGATTCAGAAGCAAACCATGCTGGAGAATCTTAGCACTGAAAAGAACTCTCTTGTCTATCAACTGGAGCGGCTTGAGCAACAGATGAAGTCTATGTCTGGGCATAGTAATGGACCTTCTATTAATATGTCTGGAATTGATGGCGTTGAAGGTAATTGGGAGAAGAATCCTGAAAGGTTGTACAGAGTAGAGGCTTTAGCTTGTGTATTTTGTATTTCACTGATTAATTCTGCACATTAGTAAGCATTTTTTTTTTAATTTTATCTGACTAAAGTAGTTTTTAATAATAATCACAGAATGTTGGTTATTAATCATAAGTAGGAGAATTTTTTTAAAAAAGTAACATTTAAAACCATCTAATTCTGAATTTGTTTTTTTTTGAGGCAATTGGTGGTAAGTGACTTGTCCAGGGTCACATGTCTAGGAAGTGTGAAGTGTCTGAGGTGATATTTGAACTCAAGCCCTCCTGACTTCAGGGCTGGTGCTCTATCCACTGCCCTATCCAGCAGCCCCTAATTCTTCATTTTCTTGGCTGTTTTGGGGCTAAGTTCCACTTATATTTTTATCAGTGATCTGGATAATGAATTAAATTATATTTTCAGGAAGAGAAATTAAAGGAATTAGTATCTCATCTGGGTATATGAAGGCTAAAAGTTGACAGTTGTCTTCAGTATGAAGAATTTTTCATGGAAGTATTTGAATTAGATTCTTTTAGGTAAATCTCTCTTAAATTTTGATTAATCACTAAGTTCAAAAATAAAAGCCACAGATAACTGATATTTCAAATATTAACCAAAATAAATATTTCTTTCAAAATAGCTCATTTAAATACTGCAAAGTAGCGATTCAGTAATGCTATCAGTCCTTAGTCTTCGACCTTAAGAATCTTCATGTAAATGAGTAGTAATAAAGGTGCAGATAGTTCTCTTTAGTAAAAAAGACCATAAATAATCAGCTGTTGTTTTGTTTAGGAACACGTGTACGGAATGTTCCTGTTCTTTTCAGTGATTCAGAAACCAGTATGGCAGGAATGTATGGTAGAGTACGGAAAGCTGCCAGTACTATTGACCAGTTTAGGTAAGAGGAAATGTCAAAGAACTAATACTTGTACTTTACAGTAGAGTTCAAGCACATCATTTTGCAAAACCAGGGTTTTTAACAGTGACATACTCATTTTAATAGAGTGGGCATAAGGCTTACTTTACAATATTCCTAGAAGAGCATCACTGGAACATAATTAGCTCTGGTTTCCCTTTCTGTAAATATATCATTTATCACTTGATCTTTTTAATTCAGCAAAAGACCCTATTTGTGTGTTTTACTAGGTTAATGGTTACTAGATTAACTAGTAAAATACTAGGTTAATGGAACAAATAAAACTTTTAAGTTTGTAATACATATTTTTAGTATAAATTGTAACATTTTTATCATGAAAAGCAAAGGTACAGTCATATTTTTAAAAATGCCTTTATATAATGTTCTTGTAACCTGAAGAATTAAAATATTGAGACCTGTTAACTTGACCTTGCTTGGAAGAAATTGACTTTTATGTCAGTACTCCATAATTTAAATGTGAAAGTCCAAGTCATTGAAGTCCATGGTCAAGGCTCAGCTCAGATACCTCCATGGTGATTGGGAGTGAGCAAGGATAGGTCTATGCACCTGCTCATTTTGGTGGGGAATAAAATGGTGCAAAGAGGTAGAAAAGGAGGAGAGGTTTTTTGACTTGTACCATTTTTTTCTTCAGTTTCTGAAGTGTCCTCTAGAAGTGAGGGATTCTAATAGATCTCCAAGAAACAGGGCAGTGTTATGAAAATAGTGACCTTGAAGTCAGAAAACTTGGGTTGAGATTAGATTCTGCCACTTATTTAATTACATGACTTTGAATAATCTGATACTGAGCCAATGACTCTAGTTTCTTCCTTCATCTATGAAGTTTGGAGAGTGTTGCTTGTGCTTCTTCCTTCCCAAGATTGTTGAAAATCAAGGGAGATGATGTCCATAAGGCTCTTTGTTAGCATAAAACTCCATGTTACTGCTGCCATGACAATTTCTCGTGAGGGTTACAGATGGCTTTTTGGGTGGGGTTTAGTTGCACTCAACTTTGCTGTTAGTCTTGTTGATTTTTAGAAGAAAAGTTGAATGATAGACATTTTTACTGAATCACATTAGCCTCATGTAGATGTAACTAAAGGGGTAATAATCACAAAATATAAACACTGAAGAGACCTTAGAAATCATTCATTTCAGCCCCCTCAAATTTGCAGATGAAGAAATTTAGACCCAGAGGGATAAAGTGGTCTTCTCAGTGTCACACAACCAGTAAGTGGAAGAATTGAGCCTTGAGTCCATGTCCAGCATATGTGCCTTCCACCTATTCTGAGTTTTCTCTAGTTTAGGTCTTATCTCTGTAGTAAGGGACAGAGAAATTTTTCCCCTTAGAGGTGACTGATAAATACCTTATGTTTGCATACTGCTTTGCAGTTTTCTTACTGAAGAGCTCTGTATACAGTATCTTGATTGATTTTCTCAGCAGCCCTGTAATGTAATGGAATTTTTCTGATGAGGGAAAAGGCCTCAGAGATAAAGGGACTTGGCCAGAGTCATCCAGCTAGTAAGTGGCAGACTTTGTGACTCTAAAACCAGTGATCGTTCTAGCACTTAACCACAACTATGAATTATTACTGGAATAATTATTTTAGGTTAAATTGTGTATTCTGAGTTAGAAAAGAAATTGTCCTTTCGTGGTGGTGCATCTGATGTGCTATGTTAATAATAAATATGGCTGGGGTAAAATAAGACTGTATTACCTACCAATCAAAGAAAACTTTGCTATGAATTTTAATTATTTTTTATATTTGCACAGCATCCGTCTGGGAATCTTTCTCCGAAGATACCCCATTGCAAGAGTATTTGTAATTATATATATGGTGAGTGAGCTCCATTGAGGAGCTATATTTGATCTCTTGGCCAATTTTTTTTTTAGTTCCAACTGTTAACTGATATAGATTGATAAGTGCTTATGTAAAGCATCAAATTAGTTTGGGACAGTTATGATTTAAATTTTTAAAAATGCACCATGAGAGGCAGCTAGTTGGTGTAGTGGATAGAAAATCAGCCCTGAAGTCAAGAGGACCTGAGTTCAAATCTGGCCTTACATACAACATTTTCTAGCTATTTGACCCTTGGGCAAGTCACTTAACCCCAATTGCTTCAATAACAACAAAAGTACACCATAAAAAAAAAATTCACCCTGAAATGACTGGTAGAATAATGACAACATTGTAGACATGAAGTTTTTATCTGGGTCTCCAGTAAGTTAAATTTCTGTGCAACTTCATGTAACCTTTTATTTTTAAGCTTACCTCTGTTAAAAAGTATCATACTACATTAAAAATTATTTTTCCTTCAGACTTCATTAATGAATTTATTGTAAAAGTTTGGGATGTTTCATTTTGAATGTATGTGAATTATACAGACTAGTTAATTATATAAATGAGTATAAAAGTAGTTTTGTTAAATTATGTATTCGGTAAATTGTCTAAGCTAATAATTTTTCTGCTAAACTTGAGTGTACACAAAATGAAATTTCTCAATGGTCCACTAGAGGGAAGAACTCTGTAAATTTAGAAAAATAAATAGAATATATTCAAAGAAAATGGGGGAAAAACAAATTGGATTTTATATTACCAGTAAGTGAGGGAGTGATTGATACCTATCTTCAAGAGAAAGAAGATATATATGTATGTATTCATATCTGCATATAATTACTTGTGTACATATGCATCCATATATCCATACACATTGGTATGTATTATGGGAGATACAATTTGATCTGTACTATTAACTGAATCCATGGTTATCAAGGTACTTTATAAATTTTTTTTTTTTTTTACTGAATTTCTTTAGGGGAGAAATTAATAAACATTTGCCTTTTTATAATTTACTATCCAACATTCATCTTGCCTTTAGTCATCAAATACATGATTTGACTAAGATGTCGCAGAATCATAAAAACAATAGAAATTTTAAGTTGGAAGGGACCTTGATATCTTCTTTGCCCCCACCATGAACCCCTTCTATGATATTTATGATAGAATATTCTATGATATGATTTTTGTGGTCATTTAAAAGTCTGCTAAAACACTTATGGTGTTTTAGTAATTAATTAGTTTAGCACTGCATTCATTTGACCATTTATTTTATAGCTGTATATGTTAGAACCACATGGATTTTGATACCAAACTTGGCTCCACTAGATTTCAAAGTTCCTTAAACACCACAGTTGTATTTGGTAAAGTACTTGGTACAATATTATACAAGACAGTAGGTTCTCATTAAATGACTTACTGACTAATCTATACGTCATTTCTTTCTTCAGGCTTTGCTTCACTTCTGGGTCATGATTGTTCTACTTACTTATACACCAGAAATGCACCATGACCATCCAACTGGCAAATGAACTGAGCCAGAGTGTTGAAACAATGAGTCTTTTTTCCCCTGGATTTTGAATCTGCAAAAAGTCTGTTGCCTGAAATGTTGAAGAAGGGCATATATCATTATCTGTTTTATTGCTATTTTCAATTTTTAAATTATTGAAGAAATACTATGCTCTACTCTTTCCTCCTCTGATTTAAAAAAAAAATTGGTAACAGTCTTAGAAAAACACATAAGCTCAGCTTAACCTTTGCTTTTCAGAAAGTTAATGGCCTAGTGTGATACCACACATAATAATGGATTTTCATAAAAACACCAGGCTAGACCAATTTGGTATAGCAGATATTGTATTTTAGGTCATTACTGATTATGGGCTATAATCAGGGAAACATTGTATTTAGATATATAAATAAAAGTTTTAGTTACTCTGCATTTGCATTTCCATGTTTTTTACTTTGTAAATATCCCCCCTTCATGATTAAAGGCCTAATTGGCTGGTGCAATATGTTTTCATAAATACAGGAATAAAACCTAATGTACATCTTTTTCTTTCTCCTTTTTGTTTTTCCAAGAGTTTTGTGTTGTTCAATCTAATATACCTTCTCAAATGATATGATAATTAACATAACAAGAATTGACAAACTATGGCACTTACAGTATTAGAGCAATAAGTGATATTTAAAACATTCTCCAGATGCTTTTTTTTTGCCCCCCATCCTTTCTTCCTCCTCCTGTTTTCTTTTGCTTTGTCCTTTTCCTTTTTACTACCTTATTTTTCCTTTTCCTTTGTCTGTGCCTTGGGCTGCCCTGTGGCAATTGTGAGCATAGCTTAGCTCCAATAATGACACTCAAGAATTAAACCTGTTTTGGTAACTACTTGTGCCTTCACATTTTTATACTTATACAGAGAGCTTATCCAGTTAAATTATTTGGAAAATTGATTTTTTTTTCCTTTTAGAATTTAGTGTAGTGAGCATTGCAACTTTCTAGTACATACCCAAGTTGTTGTGGATACTGATGATGATAATATGTTGGACATTTTACTTTATGGTTGCTCTCTTCCTAAGGTATATCTGTTTTAATCAAAATCTTGTTTGGTGGTTAATAGAAACATAAAACAGATAATTTGAATGGAAGTTTCTGCTTCCATATTACCATAGATAAGTAGGAATGCTAATTACCACACAAAAACATCTGTGCGCCAATTTATCATTAGGAAAAGAACCTTTAAAAGTGACTCTAAAGGTGGTACATAGACTTAGTTTTGTGTGAAATTGGACAAAAAGATTAATGCTATAAAAAGTGATGTTACTTGTGATATAGGATTTGGAAGTGTGGAAACTGATCCATAGTTAGCCCCTGAAGTTGTCAAGATGCTTCTTTCTCAAGTATAATAGTCCATCACATGCTGAGTTGTGATGCCAAGTTTGATGCATGAGTGGAATAAAGTAATAGTTTAGAAGCATTTAAAAATATTTGAATGTGAATTTTTGTAAAGAGCTTTCTGGTTTTAAAAACAAGTAGAGACATTTCTTAAAAACGATTAGAAACAGCTTGCATACTTAACATGAAAACTACCATGTGTCTCATCATTGAAATTGCCAAACTTTCCTTCCTCATGGCCACCTGCCTTTTGTAGGAAGTCTCTAAATCTTTTGCTCAATCTTTATACATTCTTGGCTTTTGAAGTGTTTAATAGAACATTTCCTGGATCATACTTCTGTACATATTTAAATCTTTAATTGTGTTTCCATTTTCCAAGTTCTTGACTCTTGGTACTAAAACTATTTGTTTGGATTTATATAATTCCTAGTCATCCACTTAACCTCTAGTAACCTGTGACTTTTCCAAAACTTAAAATAGTCTCTTGTTAAACATGAATATTTTATTAAAATGATTTATTTTTCTGTGTAGAATCATATTCATTCTGCAGTGTGTATGATACTATGGTATTTTGTGATTGTGTCTATCAGTTCAAAATGAATTTTCTTAATTCCTTAGCCTTTTTTCTTTTACCCAAAATGCACTGCTTCTATTATTACAAAATATAAACTTCTCATAAAAGCATTGGTTTTTCTCAATTATATTTGGTGCATTGAATGTAAAGGCAGCTTCTTACCATATTGTAAGGAAATGTAAGATCTTGAAGGGCAGAGACTAAGTTGTTTTTGATTTTATATTGCCACCAATAGTGGTGCTTGGCAGATAATAGGCATTTAATAAATGCTTGTGAAATTGAATTGAATCTCAAAGTTCTCAGTCCCTGACATTTAAGCTGTTCCTTTGTGACTTCACATAGATCTTTAGCCAGATAACAATGAAATCTTCTACTTTTTTAAGTGACTCGGCCTATGATTTTGGCAGGGAATGGCTTTTAAGTATCTGGTACCAGCCAACTTCTTATCTCATTTATAAAATCACACTAAGATTGTGAGGAAAATGTTGTATAATCTTTGAAACACAATAGTGTTAAACACATGACGTATTATTCCACTATCAGAAATTGGCTGGTACCAGATACTTAAAAACCAGAGCTCCAAGGTTTTTCCTGACTCACTTCTCCCAATCCTAATGGCAAGGAAGGGGGCAGGGGGTGGCCATAAATTTTTTTATTCAGGGCATAACAATATGCATTATTCCTCAGTAGTCTTTTTGCTATCCACTTGGACAAAAAAGTTTATTTGCAATTAGCTAAGTGCTGCTTAAACCTGAAAATTACTTTCCCTTGACTAACAGTATTTAAGGAGGCCTCAAGGATTGACATCTTGAAGTACCATGATACTCCCTTCATCTCTATTTCTTTTCTTAAAAATATTTTCCTTATTCCAAATATCTTATTTTTCTAAATGAATTTTACTATTTTTTATCATGTTCTGGAAAATATCTCTTCCTATTCTCTTATTCTTTTTTTTTTAACAATTTTTTTTTGGTTATACACATACATTAATTTTTTTAATGCACATTTCTTTATGAATCATATTGGGAGAGAAAAATCAGAACAAAAGGGAAAAACCACTAAAGAAAAAAAAAGGAAAAAAATGAATATAGCACGTATTGATTTACTTTCAGTTTCCACGTTTTTGTTTTTAATGAAATTATTGTTCAAGGCAACTCTTGAACTACAGTTACAGTTACACTGCTTTTGAAGAGGGGATTTCCTTATTTGGGAGTTCTTCATACAATAAAGATATTTCCATAGCATTTTAAGTGTGGCAAAGTGCTCTATATGCGTAATGCCTTTTTAAAAAATTATTATTAAAGCTTTTTCTTTTTTATATAAAGCTTTTTATTTACAAAACAAAGCTTTTTATTTTCAAAACATATGCACGGATAATTTTTCAACATTGATCTTTGTATAGCCTTGTGTTCCAAATTTTCCCCTCCTCCCCGCTCCTTCCCTTAGAGAGCAAGTAATCCAATATATGTTATATATGTTAAATCCAATATACGTAAACATATTTATACAATTCTCTTGCTGCACAAGAAAGATCAGATTGAAAAGGAAAGTAAATGAGTAAGAAAATAAAATGCAAGTGAACAACAAAAAGAGTGAAAATGCTATGTTGTGATCCACACTCAGCCCCCACAGGCCTCTCTCTGGGTGTAGATGTCTCCATTATAAGATCATTGGAACTAGTCTGAATCACTTCATTTTTGACAAGAGCCATGTCATCAGAATTGATCGTCGTATAATATTGCTGTTGCCATGTACAATGATCTCCTGGTTTTGCTCATTTCACTTAGCACGTTATGTCATTTTAAATGATGTCAACCCTGTGAGAGAGGTACTATAGTTATTAATCTTCTTTGTAGATGAGGAAACTGAGGCTCAGAGAGTTTAAGTAAATTGCCTAAAATCACAAAGTTAGCAAATATCAAAGGCAGAATTCAATTCCAAGTCTCCCTGATTCTAAAACTAACCTTCAGGTCACTATATTACACAATTCTAAGTAGAATGATTAGCTGGTGTCCTTGCTGATGACAGCAGATTAGAAAGTGTTTTGGGGGATTGTTACCTTATGGATAGCCAGTCTTTTTTAGAATTAAAGGAAAGGATCCCTGAAAGGCAATGGAAAGGTGTCCAGTGTGTGTATATGTGTGTATGTGTGTGATGCAAATCAAATCTCCCATAGTCTGTGCTTCCAAATGTATGTCTCATTCGACATATTCAATCCATCACTTCTCTGTCAGGACGCATAGCACAAATCATTTTCTATTCTCTGAAATCATGGCTGGTCACTGCATTGTTCAGACATCTTAAGATTTTCAAAATTATCTTTATGATATATGAATTATTCTTCTGGTTCTGCTTATTTTACTCAGTCCATCCTTTTTTGTAATTTATTTAAAAAAAAATTTAAACTAAATACAAAATAAGAAAAAACAATAGAAAAAAAAGAAAAAAAAATATTGCCATGTGCCCAGGGAACATCAGGGAAGATTCAAAATATATAATAATATATAATAATATATTTCCATTTCAAGAAACTATAATAATAGAAGAGATTATATTCATGAATGTCCATCTTTGCTTCCTTACTGTTTTTTTTTTGTTCTATGCTCTGAACTTTTTACTTTATTATTTTTTCTCCTTTCATCCCCTCCCATCTCTCTCAAGCAGGCTATAGTTAAGCATAGATAAATTTATATCCATATATAGTCACCCACTCACATACCCACACATGTATATACCTACATACATTTATACCAACATATACTCAGATACATAAGTACACATGCACATTTACCCATGTATAAACATGTATCTAAATATGATATGTAATGTAGATTTTTCTCTTGATTGAATATTTAACTTTGTCTAAAATCAATAATTACTAGCCCTACTTTTTTTCCAATAAATTCTACTCTTTATTCTTCTTGTAGTGTTTGTGTATGTCCCTTATTTCCTATCCCTGCTAACTCTTCTACTTTGATTCTGCTCCTTAACTTGCCTTGCTATTACTTAACCTCCCCCTACCATGAATCCCTTTATCTTCTCTCCCCACCCTTTCCTTCCATCTTCATCTCATTC
The DNA here is from genome assembly GCA_023553655.1 of Myrmecobius fasciatus. Lineage (NCBI taxonomy): Eukaryota > Metazoa > Chordata > Mammalia > Dasyuromorphia > Myrmecobiidae > Myrmecobius > Myrmecobius fasciatus. Next base: position 90,096 of record JAJPUD010007798.1, on the reverse strand, counting down.
CTACTAGTCTATACACCTTATCCCACTCCTGTTAATCTAAACATCCTTCTGTTCCCCACCTTATCCCATGCTATCCTTCCCCTCCCTCCCATTTATCCCTTTCCCATTAAAATAGGCATCCTTTTATACCTTGTCCTACTGCCATAAATTTACACATCTTTTTTATACTCCACCTTATCCTATTCCCTCCCTCTTATTTTGGAGGGAGTTATACCCTTCATGGCATGTATGTAGTGTTGTTGCCTATTTAGCCCATTTCCTATGAGTAGATTTTCAAAGCTATGAGTCTAATGCCTTTGTGTATATTCTTCTACATCTCTTTTGTAAAACATAATTAATATTTTTACCTTTTCCTAGCCAATTTTTCTTTTTAGAATTAGATCGTACTCAACTCTGTCCCAATCTTTCTTTTGAGTAGCTCAATTAATGATGTCAGTCTTAAAGATAGAGTATAGCTTTCCATGTAAACATAAATAATTTATCCATGTTAAGTTCCTTGGCATTAATCTTTGATATTTGCTTTTATGTTAAATTTTCTATTTTTTAAATTTTGGATTTGGTTGAAACAAAGTCCTGGAAATCTGCAAGTTAGTTTGAATGTCCTTTTTTTTTTTTTTTTTTTTCCCAATTCAGTATTGTAGATAATTTTGCTGGAGATGATATTTTTGACTACAGGCCTAGTTATTTTAATTGTCAATATATATTATTTCAGTCTTTTAGTGTGGCTGCCGATAAATCCTGTACAATTCTAATTGTATATGCTCCAACATATATACATTTTATTTTTCTTGTTTCTTGCAAAATTTTCTCTTTGATCTGAGGGTTTTGAAATTTGGCAATAATATTCCTATGTGTTTTCCACAAAGGATCTTTTTGATATGGTGATTTTTTTCTAGTTCTATTTTTCCTTCATATTCTATCACTCCAGGACAATTTTCTTGGATTATGTCTTTACTGTGTCAAAGCTATTTCTTTGGTCACAGCTTTCAGGCAGACCAATTATTTTTACATTTTCTCTTCTTGATCTGTTCTTCAAATCTGTTTTTTTCTTTTAAGATATTTCATATTCTGTTCTTGTTTTTCGTTTTTTACATTTTATTTTGTTATTTCTTGGTCTCTTGTAGCTTCACTGGTTTCCCTCTGCCCAATTCTAGTTTTCAAAGAATTATTTTCTTTTTTAAGACTCTATCTCCTTTTTTTTTTTTTTTGCTAAGGCAATTGGGGTTACATGACTTGCCCAGGGTCACACAGCAAGGAAATGTCTGAGATCAGATTTGAACTCAGGTCCTCCTGACTTCAGGGATGGTGTTCTATCTACTGCGCCACCTAGCTGCCCCTATTTTGTTTTCTTTTTTAAAAATTATTTTATTTTATTATTTTATTTTATTTTATTTCCCTCCTTTAAGATCTCTTTGGGATATAAGCCCAATAGAAACACTGCTGGGTCAAAGGGTATGCACAGTTTGATAACTTTTTGGGCATAATTCCAAATTGCTTTCCAGAATGGTTGGATCCGTTCACAGTTCCACCAACAATGTATCAGTGTCCCAGTTTTCCCACATCCCCTCCAACATTCATCATTATCATTTCCTGTCATTTTAGCAATCTGACAGGTGTGTAGTGGTATCTCAGAGTTGTCTTAATTTGCGTTTCTCTGATCAATCGTGATTTGGAACACCTTTTCATATGACTAGAGATAGTTTTAATTTCTTCATCTGAAAATTGTCTGTTCATATCCTTTGACCATTTATTGATTGGAGAGTGGCTTGAATTCTTATAAATATGAGACACTTCTCTATATATTTTAGAAACGAGGCCTTTATCATAACTCTTAAATGTAAAGATGATTTCCCAATTTATTGCTTCCCTCCTAATTTTGTCTGCATTAGTTTTGTTTATACAAAACCTTTTTAACTTAATATAATCAAAATTATCTATCTGGTGTTCAGTTAAGAATTCCAAATCTTTGTTGGACACAAATTCCTTCCTTCTCCACAGGTCTGAGAAGTAAACTATCCTATGTTCCTCTAATTTGCTTATAATATCACTCTTTATATCTAAATCATGAACCCATTTAGATCTTATCTTGGTATGTGGTGTTAGGTGTCTCACTTGATTTTTAAAGTCTTTTTTAGTTCTTCTATAAATTTGTTCTGGGCAGGGAGCCATTTAACATTACTCTTTGGGGTAGAAGAAGCTTTTTAACTTCAGTATTATCCTCTGAAGATGAACCCTGGTTTTCTTCATTCCCATACCAAGTTTCTATGTTGGGTTCTTTTTTCTTTGCCAGTTCAATTTTTTTTTTTTTAAATGAGAAGTATTAGTGTAAGTCCCTTTAATTGTGGGGTGGCTCTAATTTCACTTCAGTTCTCCCCTCTGACCTGGAATTCCAAATCTAGAGCCTCTTCTCCTACCCCCCTACAAGTACTGGCAGCCAGCAAGTGCTTCTGTACTCACCAGGTATGCTGGCTCCTTCTGGCTCAGGACTGTGTCTCAGCAGCACAGTTGGGCCTGATGTTCCTAATCAGCCAAAGTTCCCTCTGTCTTCCAGACTCAAACCTCCTTTGCCCATGCTGTCCAGGATGAAAGTTTCTGTGGTTCCTGCTGAGGCTCCAGACAAATCCAGCTAGCCAGGGGTCCTCATTTGGTGTTTCTATGGAGCTAGCCGGGAGATATTTGTGTTTCACAAGGGTTAATTCTGGGCCTGGGGTCTTCCAAAGTCTTGGTGAATTCCTGTTCTACCCAAAGTCTTCTTTGTTGTTCATTAGTCTATATTCACCCTGACGTGCAAATTGGTTCTATTTTAGGGGAAAATGTGTAGAGAGCTTAAAATTTTCTGACCTGCTGTGCCATCTTCTCAGAATCCTCCCATAATTTAAGCCATTTCTCAATTGATGTTCACTCCCCCCTTTAGATTCCAGTTCTTTACTCCTACAAAAAGAACTTCTTTTTTATTTAAATTATTATGTGTTAACATTACTATTAATATCAATTAATGTTATTTATTTATTATGAAAAGAGATGTTTTTGTATTGAAATACTAGTCTCATAGAGGTACAACTTAGAGTGCTTAAAGCACAATTTGGCAACTTTTGGGGGATAGATTCAATGTTCTTTCAGAATGGCTGTATTAATTCATAATTCTACTGATACTGAATTCCCTTACAGGTTGTGACACTGTTAATGAGGAGTTGCAGAGCAGAAATTGCATAGAGGATAGCATCAGAGAAGTGTATGGCTATTTATATAGAGAGAATAAAGGATAACTAATGGGAAAAAAAAAAAAAACAAACTTACGTTCTCCATAGGCAATTATGCAATATCAAGAGGTCACCTGGAAGTAATAATAGTAGTTTAGCGAATTGTGGAAGAGGTGAAGAAGGGTGAAATGACTAGACCTTCATTTTGGGAAGATCACTTTGACCATGGAGAGAGACTTGAGACAGAGATATCAACTGGAAGTCTGTTATAGTTCAAATATGCAAAGATGAGGCAAATGGAGGCAATTCTCAGAGCAAGCTCTCATTAATAAGGGCACACAGCCTGATAATATAGGTCTTGATGGCTAGCCAGAGGCCCAGAGTGAGGGCTGATAAGGCTTTCTAAGTCTAAATG
>JAJPUD010007798.1:55048-78667 GCA_023553655.1 Myrmecobius fasciatus | reverse complement strand
TATATATATATGAATTTCTTTTCCTTCCTTGAGCTCAGATGACTGAGCACCCATCATGAGAAGTGGACATTTCCAACCCTGTTAGTAACCTCATGAATTTGAGACATCAGGAACTAGCTGCTCAGCAGGAGATGATGACCTTTGAGAAGACAACCACAATTGGGAGAATACTGCTGCTGGAAGGACTGGACTTGGTTATTGCTTGAATGTAAAGTATCTTTTGATCAATTCTACAGAATTGAACCAGGAGCTGCCTAGGTGATGGATTATTTGTTCATGCTTTAAGGATTTGTGAATGCATACTTAAAAATCTTTTGTGTTTTAAGCATTTCTTTTTATGGTGAAGAAATAGTTATCCTATGTCTGATATCTACTTTGTATATCAAGTAATTTTTCTAGAGGAGTTCTTCTTAATCTCTTTTAGGGGAGACTCTAGACATGAGCCATACCTAAGCAGATTTCCTCTGAAATTCTAGGAGAGAGGCAATAAGCTAAAGAATACAGGAAAAATCTGATCCCTTCTTTTAGGGGTCACATTCTCTAGGACTGAACCCAGTCTAAGTAAGTGCAAATAAGGGGCAACTAGGTGACACAGTAGATAGAACATTGGATTCAGACTCCGGAAGATCTGAATTCAAATCCAGCCTCAGATACTTACTATTGACCTTGGACAAGTAACTTAATCTATTTCAGTTTCTTCATCTATAAAATGAGGATAATATAGCACCTGCCTCCAGGGTAGTTTTGAGGATCAAATGAAATAATATTTGTAAAGTGTTTAGTATAGTGTTTGGCACATAGTAGGTAATATATAAATGTTGGGTAGTAGTGGTCAGGGTGCTGGGAATGGTAGTAATAGTAGTAGTAATCATAGTCGTAGTTGTAGTAGGAATGGTGGTGGTGGTGGTAGTAATGGTAGTAGTAGTAGTAAGTAATGATGTCATTGTCATTGCCATAGTGATCTTTGTCCCTTCCCTGAACCAGACATAGCACTTGCATCCTAATTTGGATCCTGTCCAATTCCCCCTTGAAGAAATTTTCCCTCAGACTCAGTGATTGCCTTAGTAATAATTAATCTCATAGGGGATCCAACAGTATTGTCCAATGCCAATTCAAACGTTTCCCTCATGTTTGCTCCTTCTTGACTTGAAACCTCCCACCTTCTGCTGCCAGATTCTGGAAACTTTAGAGCCTCAGCAACACTTGGGGAGGTCACCCAAGAAGAGGAGCTGGTCCCAGGGGCATTGGCAGCCTTTCAGGGGACACAGGTTGACTCTGCCACTGGAAACAGCTACTCTCGTTCTCTGCCAGAAGGGATTCTTCCATCTTTTATGGAGAGCTAATTGACACTGCAGTGTTTTAGCACAGAGGAAGTTGTTTATGAACATCTCTACTTCTGGAGATTCCTCACCAATCAGGTTGAAGTGATTTCTGCTGTAATTTTTTTTTTAAGAGCACAGAACTATGACTATTAGAATTATACAACCCTGAATGCCATCATCATCTGAGAATGGTGGGAGGCATAAGGGAGACATAGTTAAATAGAAGTAGTTCTGAAAAGAATCTGAGAGGTGGGAGAGACATAAATAGTAGTTATTTTTAAAAAGATCTGAGGATTTTAATGGATTTCAAGTTCAATACAAGTCTGTAGTGGGATGTGACAGCCCAAAAAATCTAATCAATCTTGGGTTGCATTAAGAGAGGATGGTCACAGTTCCACTGTACTTTGCTCCATTTTTCTTTTTTTGTCAGCTTTGCCACTCTAATATGTGAGATAGAACCTCAGAGCTGTTTTACTTTTCATTTCTCTAATTAATGATTTGGAGTGCTTTTTTTTTCCATATGGCTATAGTTAGGATCTCTTCTTGAGAACTGCTATTAATTGGTGAAAGATTTTTATTCTTTTACATTTGAATCACACACATATGTATATATAGTAGTTATAAATAGATAGATATATAGGAATAGAAATAGATATATAATTGTCTTGGAATGAGACTTTTATCAGAGAAATTTGCTGCAAAGATTTTTCCTCAATTAGCTGTTTCCTTTTCAATCTTAGTGGCATTGAATTTGTGCAAAAAAAATTTTATGATGCAATCAACATTATCTTTTTTTTCTCCCTTCTATGATTTTCCTATCTCTGGTAACGAAAGCTTCTCCTATCCATAGATATATAGGCCGTGTAACCTTTTGGAGCTTATCTTGAGATATGGTTATGAGCTATATCTATATGTAATTTCTGCCAGATTGCTATCCAAAATTCCCAGGAGTTTTTGTCAAATAGTGAGTTCTTATCCTAGCAGCTAGGATCTTTGAGTTGATCAAACTCTAGGCTACTAAGTTCATTTGCTTCTGTTTATTGTATAGCTAATCTTCTTTACTGATCAATCTATTAATAATTGGTACCAAATCATTTTGATGATTACTGCTTCGTAGTTTTGTCTGAAATATTGATTTGTTTGATTGATAACGTTTGATTCCTTCCCCCCTCCTTTTTCATTATTTCCTTTGAAGTGCTGAATTTTTTTGTCTCTAGATGAATTTTGTTATAATTTTGTCTAGTTCTAGAAGGTAATCCTTTGGTTGACTGATTGGCATCGCATTGACTCAGTAAATGATGTGATATTATTTTTATTATACTGGGTCAGCCTATTAAAGAGCAATTATTATTTCTCCAGTTATTTAGGTCTGTTATTATAGAGAATAATGTTCTGAGATTATATTTACAGTTCCTGTGTGTATCTTAGTAGAGAGATCTTAAAAACTTTATGTATTTTGAAGTTATTTTATATAGAATTGCTCTATCTCTGCCTGCTAGGTTTTCTTAGTAATATCTAGAAATGCTGATGATTAATATGGGTTTGTTTTACATTCATATAATTTTTCAAGAATCTAATGTACCAGCAGACTAACAAGAAAGCTCATTCAGAACTAGATTACTTGGTATTCTGTGGGGGTTTTGTAAATTTTATTTTTTTATAATGATAAGGATAACAATGATAAAAACATTTATTTATAGTGTTTGTTATGTACCAGGCACTATGCTAAGCACTTTATAATTTTTATGTCTTTTGAGCCTTACAACAATCTAAGAGGTTGGTTGTTATTATGATTCCCATTTTAAGAAACTCAAGTAAACAAAAGTTAAATGACTTGCCCAGAATCACACAGCTAATAAGTTATCTGAGGTCATCTTTGAACTTAGGTCTTTCAGAGTCCAGGTCTGGTACTCTATTTATTGTGCTATCAAGCTGCTCATATCTCTTATTTTCAGATCACCTTAATTTCTGAATATATATATATATATATATATATCTCCCTATTCCCCTAGACAACAAGCTACCCTTTGGGACAAAAAGAACAAAGAAAAAGGGAAAAAAATCAATCAACAAATCAATCCTATGGGATAGTATATGCAATATTCCATCCTCATAATCTTCCAGATCTTCAAAGTTTATTTAGTATGCTTGTTTTTTCTGTACTTTCTCTGACATTCATTATTTCCATCTTTGTCATCTTTGCCATTTGATGGATGTGTTTATTTCTTGTTATTAATATTTATGACAAATTTCTACTAATATCTTGTTTTAATATCACCTAAGTTTTCCACTATATTCTTCACCTCTCTTCCTTCCACAAAGTCATCCCTTACAATAATGTATGGTGAAAAAAGGAAAAAAATTTCTGTAAAACTCAACAAAATATATATTAAAAAAAATCCAGATGTACTATCCCACATTCATGGTCTCCCACTTCTTCAATGGAATAGGAGGAGTCCTTCTCATAACTTCCTTAAAACCAAGCTTGTTTATGATCATTTTTGCAACATTCCATTTTGATTTTTTGTGATGGTTATTCTTTCCATTTGTATTGTTATACTTATTGTGTAAATTGTTTTCATGGTTTTATTAGCTTTATTTTGCATCAGTTCTTATCTTTCCATATTTCTCTTCATTATGTCTATTGTATCTTATAGCACAGAAATATTTCAGTGTATTTATGTACCAAAATTCTTCAAAGGGTATTTAATCTGCTTGTAGTTCTTTGCTACCACAAAAAGCAAAAACAAAAACAAAAGCATTACTATGAGTAATTTGATGGGTTTGGGACCTTTTTGATTATCCTGGCTTCTTTGAGGTATATTCCCAGCATTATGATGTTAAAGAGCATGGATATTGTAATAATTCCATTATTCCAAGTAGCTCTCTAGATTGCTAGAACTAATTCCCAGCATCACCAATAGTGTTTTATGGTACTTGGTTTTTTTTAATTTAATTTATTTTTTTAATTTATTAATACATTTTATTTGCAAAACATATGTATGGGTAATTCCTAAACATTAACCCTTACAAATTTTCTTTTACAAAGCTTTCTGTTACAAATTTTCCCCCCATTCCCCATCCCTCCCCTAGATGGCAGGATATCCACTACATGATAATTATGTTAAAATACTTAAGAAATCGAATATATGTATACTTATTGCATCATTTTTTGGGCAGGAGAAATCGTATCTACGAGAAAGAATAATCCGATAAAGGAAATACAATGCAAGCAAACCTCAATAGAGAACATGACAATGTTATGTTGTGGTCCACATTTCACATCCCTCTCTCTAGGTGTATATGGCTCTCTTCACTGAACAATTGGAACTGGTTTGAAGCATTTCATTGTTGAAGAGAGTCACGCCCATTAGAACTGATCCTCATATAATATTGTTGTTGCCGTGTATAATGATCTCCTGGTTCTGCTCACTTCACTGAGCATCAGTTCATGCAAGTCTCTCCAGGCCTTTCTGAAGTCGTCCTGCTGGTCGTTTCTTACAGAGCAATAATATTCCATAACATTCATATACCATAATTTATTCAGCCACTCTCCGATTGATGGGCATCCATTCAGTTTCCAGTTTCTAGCCACTACAAAAAGGGCTGCCACAAACATTCTTGCACATGTGGGTCCTTTTCCTTCTTTTATCATTTCTTTGGGATGTAAGCCCAATAGAAATGCTGCTGGGTCAAAGGGTATGCACAGTTTGATAACTTTTTGAGCATAGCTCCAAATTGCTCTCCAGAATGGTTGGATCCGTTCACAGCTCCATATGGTACTTGTTTTTCAGCAATCCTATTAACTATTCTGTTTTTTGTTTGTTTGTTTTGTCACTTTTTTCCTATTTGCTGACTATGAAGTTAAACCTCAGAATTACTTCAATCTGCATTTTTCTTATTGTTAATGATTTAAAATAGTCTTTCATATGGTTGTTAATAATTTGTATTTCTTTAGTTTGAAAACTAAATTATACATTAGGTAATAGCTTTTGGTCTTGTATACGTATATAAGAGATAAATAATCATTTCTCAGTTCAAGATCTTCTCTCACTTGTCGAAGACTTTTAGAAGCTACAACCTATCTAACATTTCATCTAATCTTGTGAAATATCACTCAGGAAAAGAATCTTGTGAGGCAGTCACAGAGTTTATTACAAACATTGGATTTTCTTTTCCACCTCTGAGTGGAAGTACACTGGCTTTCATTACAGAATCATATTTGTTCCAGGAATATAATATTATTTTGATAGTTAAAGCCTGACTGGTCATCCTGGAGACTGGTCATGGCTATAGAACCTGCCATAGACAATAAACTTTGGAGCTACTAAATCCCAATTGGACCCATTAAAATGGATCTTCCCAAAGTGAACCTCTTAATGCCTGCCATGACTAAAGTCTATTTCTAAGGAAAATTTTCTGGCCTGATAGTCTTTCTTCTTAAATAGTCTTTGCTTTATGTCACAAATTTATCTCATATTTCTGAACTGCATTATTGAGAGTCCTCCATGATTTTGATATAATAACTACAATATAATTATTAGCATTTATGTAGCACTTTAAGATTTGCAAACTATTTCACGTTACCTTATTGGATCATGACAACTATTCTAGGTGGTAGATGGTATAGTTCCCCATTTACAGATGATGAAACTGAGGCAGACAGAGGTTAAATGATTTATCCAGTGTCACATAGCTAGTAAGTATCTGAAATCGGATTTAACTCAGGCCTTCCTGACTCCAGGTCTACCATGGCACCTACTGGACTTACTCAGATTGCTATATTCTTTTCTTGTCATCAACAAATCAATTAGCATTTAATAAGTCCTTATTATGTGCCAGACACTTTGCTAGACTCTTGAAAAAGATAGAAAAAAAGAAAGATTCTGGGAAGATGGTGAAGTAGGTCAGAAAATTCCAAGCTCTGCAGATTTCCCCCAGAAATAAAACAAAATTACACCTCAGGGTGAAAAACAATTAAGAGTTGGGGCAGAATAGGAGTCCTTCTGGGACAACCCAACAGGCTCAAAGATAGACCCCAGGAATGAACATTAACCTGTGTGAAGTGTAAACACCTATAGGTTAGCTTGGGCTGAAACAGGTAGCAGGGAGGTAGCCTCGGCCCAAACCACAGGAACTTTGACCTCCAGGACAGTGTGGGGAGTCAGGGGTCTGAGTCTGGGAAGACTGAGGGAAGACCAGGCTCACCTGTGCTGCAGAGACATGTGTCTGGGTGAGAAGGATCCAGCACACCTATGAGTGCAGAAGCAGTGGTACAAGGATGCTACTGGCTGCCAGAACTTGTAGGAGGGGGCCGTTTTTGCTCTGGGATTCCAGGTTAGAGGGGAGAGCTGAAGGAAGTTCTGAAGTCAGAGGCACCCCGCCCCCAGGATTAGAAATGGTTTCATCTATAAATTCTCTTTAAAAAAGGGAAGGCAGGCAAAGGAGAAAGAACCCAACCATAGCAACTTACTATGGGACTTGTGCTGAAGAGAGTTATCTGAATCCAGAAAAAGGAATAGGGGACTGAACGAAGATTATAACATAATATTCTCACTTTTTTTGTTGTTGTTTGCTTGTTTTCCCCCCTCTCCTTTTTTTCTTTTTGATCTGATTTTTCTTATGTAAGATAAATCTGGAAATATGTTTAGAGGTATTGCACATGTTTAACCTATATTGGATTACTTGATGTCTAGGATGAGGGTGTTGAAGTTGAGAAGGGACCCCAAAAGATTGGGGGTTGCAGAAGGTGTCACAAGGTGTCTCAAAAGAATTTATAGGCTTGAACCCATATCCAAATCAAGGGGCAAAATTTATTGTAATTGTAATGCCAATTGAAGTGTGCTAACTTCCAAAAGAATTTAGCAAAGAATCTGGAGCAAGAAGACACATTTATCCAGTTTTTCATGTCATTGATATTCTAATGTTATGGCCTAGAGGTAAATGGCCTCAGGAATTTGATTATCACTGACCAGCAGAGCTAGGACTATCCTAAAGTCAGAAGACTTTAGAATCATTGACAGACAGATTGTTGGAACAATAGCATTCTAAGGATTTAGTTTAGTTTCAGGATCACTAATATATCTTCCCTAAAGTTTAAGGCAAGAAATATTATTATATTTCTTGGTCAAAAGACTTTTATAATCATTGACAGATGCCAGATTTCCACTCCAAGTTTATGGGGGCAGGGAGAGGAGAATCTCAGCATCACAGATTCCAAAGCCAAAGACTTTAGAATCATTGACAGATTGTTAGAACAGAAGCACCCCAAGGTCAGGGGGACCTCCCTCCTACTGTCTCCCCTAAAAGCCATATTCCTTCAGGAGGAAGTGAAGGAGAAAAATTTGGAATGCAAGGTTTTGCAAGGGGGAATGTTGAAAACTACGTATTTTGAAAATAAAAAGTTATTGTCAAGATAAAAAATAAAATTTAAAAAAAAGGAAAGTAACTATAGGAATAGGGAAGATTGGGGTTCATCTTCAGCAGAGGACATTGAAGTAAAAAAAGTCTTACCTACCTCAAAGAGCAATGTTAAATGGCTACTTGCCCAAAAAAGAAAAGACTTTAAAAATCAAATAAGAGAGACTGAGGAAAAACTAAAAACAACCAAAAAACCCAAAAATATTATGAAAAGAAAATCAACTAGTAAAGGAGATCCAAAGTCTTATAGAAGAAAGTATCTTTTGAAAATTAGAATTGGACAAGGGAAGCAGTGAAGCTGTACAAGACCAAGAAATAGCAAAACAAAATGTAAAGAATGAAAAAATAGAAGAGAATGTAAAACCTAAGAAAAACAGCAGATCTAAAAAATAGATCAATAAGAGAAAAACATAAAAATAATTGGATTATCTGAAAGCTGTAACCAAAAAAAAAAAAAAAAAGAACCTTCATACATTACAAGAAATAATCAAAATTTTCCTGAAGTGGTAGAACAGAAGGGAAAGAAGAAGTAGAAAAGAATCCTCCTATACCATCTCAAAGATCCTACAAGGAAAACACATAAGAACGTTATTTCTAAATTTCAAAACTACAAGACCAAAGAGAAAATTTTACAAGAAACAAACAAACGAACAACAACAACAACAACAACAACAAAAAAACCAATTCAAATATGCTGAAGTTACAATGAAAATTATACGGGATTATCAGAAGCTACAATAAAAGGCCACGGCTCCTGGAATAATATATTGACAATCAGAACTATTCATATAGTCAAAAATATCATATCCGACAAAACTAAACATAATATTAAATGGGAAAAAAATGGACATTCAAAGATCTTGCATATTTTCATAATTTTATCTTAGCCAAACCTGAGTTCAATAGAAAATTTAACATATAAGAGCCAATATAAAAGACTAATTTCAAGGAGCTCAATAAGGACAAACTATTTTATACATGGAACTATAAACCATACATCTAAAATTGACATCAATAAATTGGCTAGTTCAAAAGAAATATTAGAGCAGAGCTGAGTCTGAGCAATAAGCAAAATTATCTAGGAAAAGGCAAAAATAGCAATTGTTATATGAATGAGGTATAGAGGAAAAACTGACACAGAGATATTAGATGGGGGAGGAGGTAGTTCTGGTAATTCTGAAAACCTACTCATATTGAAAATGGGTTAAATAATGAATGATACATTAAATATACCATAATGGTAGAACACCCTCCAAATCTATAAAGAAATAAGGGGGAAGGGAATAGAATAAAGTGGGGTAAAGTGTGCAGATTAATGGGAAAGGAATAAAGAGGGAGGGAAGGGATGGAGGAAGAAGATAAGGGAGATATCTATGGGTGGGGGAAGTTAAATAATAGAACAAATTGGTGAGTAGAACTAAAGTAGAAGATTTAGTAGGGATAGGAAATAAGAGATATATCACAAACTCTACAACAAGGATCAGGAATAGAATTTATTAGATACAAAAGTAGGGCTAGTTATCACTGATTTTAGACCAAGTCAAATTTAAATATTCAATTGAAAGAAATTTACATTATGTCCCAGCCAATATTAATAATATTTAGATGCATATGTATAGATGTGTAAATATACACATATGTATACACATGTAGGTATATGTACATATGAATATGTGCATTATATATGTGTGAATGTATATACATACACAGACATATGTATCTATATATACACATATGCACACAGATATTTATATAATTGTGTTTAACTGTAGCCTGCTTGGGAGAGGGGGGTGATGAAAGGAGGAAAAAAGAATAAAGTAAAAAGTCTACAGCAGAGAAAAAAGAAAACCTATAAGGAAGCAAAGAAAAGATGGACAGTCATGAATATAATGTCTTCTATTATTATATATTCTTTCTTGAAATAGAAATTTATTGTTACATATTTTGAATCCTCCCTGATGTTCTTCTGAGCACATGACAATGTTTTGTTTTGTTTTTATTTTCCTTTTCCTATTTTGTTTTTTAAATTTTGTATTTAGTTTTAAATAAATAAATGTTAAAAAGAGAGGGAGATAACTAGAAAGACAAAAAAACAGTCCTTGTCTTTAAAAAGACTGGTTTCTATTGGGAGAAAGCACATAAACAAATAGATATATACAAGATACATATAGAGTAGATGGAATATAACCTTATAAAGGAATATTAATTACCTTTTTACCCTTATGGGTAAACGCTGGGCGTGAACTTGATCCTAGGAAGGTATTTCTGGTGGCATGTTTTTGATGTAAATTAGATCAGATCCTTTCTCTCAGATACATGCAGACAAAGTTAAAGTGATTGATGTATTTCCATGAGTCTAGTCCCTACTTCCAAAGTAATTTTACCAGCCTCTGTGTTTTGGTTTTAGCTGACCTAATCAATTCTGGTAATTCAGAGTTTCTTATGGTTTGTTTGCTTATCCTAGACTCCAGCAAAAAGCTACAGCTCCCTTTGAATATATTAGATTGGAACAGCCAAGGGCAGCTAAGGTTTTTGTCATCCTGACCTCCTTTGCCTAACTCAGATCTTCCCACTTCCAATTTGTGCAGGCTTTCTAAACTCTTCCAGTTGCCTCAGCTGAAGAAGTTGTTTGGGATATCCCATCAATACAACTGAAGCAACTGAACAACAATAACAACCCTCATTCTCTCCCTGTTGTTCGTGAACTCTGCATTAAATCCACACAAGCACTTCTTTGTACTCTTCAGATATGCCAGTGTTCTGCCCCTCAAAAACAATTATTTAAAAGAACAGATAGTAGTGCAGTGGATAGTCTTTCTAGGATCAAGAAGACCTAAATTCAAATCCAGCCTCAGGTATGTACTAGCTGTGTGACCCTGGGCAAGTCACTTAACTTGGCCTGCTTCAGTTTCCTCATTTATAAAATAAGCTGAAAAAGGCAATGGCAAACTACTTCAGTATTTTTGCCAAGAAAATTTCACAAGGGGTCACAAAAAGTTGGACACAACTCTACAACAACAAAAATGTTCCTTGAAAACTCAAACTAATTTAGATTTGTAACATCAGGACAACCTGGCACTCTATTGATTAGTGTGGATTTTTTTTTTAATACTATATCAGTCAGTCCAATTATTTACCCAGAATTATATGGATTACTGCTTCCATCCTTGCTTTTTTCCACCTATACTCATCCTGTGCACTATAATCTCCAAAATCAGTGACTAATGTGGAGGACTTTGATGTGGATATCAGGATATCAGCAATATGCAACACTCAGTCAAAACTGTGTACAAAGAAAGTTTTGGCCATTCTTTCAAGGAAAGCAGGAAAGGGAACAAACAGGCAATTATAGTGATTATCACATCCCCTGCACAGTGTTAAGCATTTTGCAAATATTATGTCATTTGATCCTCACAACAATCCTGCAGTTATTATCTCCATCTGATAAATGAGGGAACTGAAGCAGACAGGCATTAAGTGACTTGCCCAGAATCACATAGCTAGTCAGTATCTGAGGCTGAATTTATACTTAGGACTTCCTGATTTCAAGTCCACTTTTATTCACTGTGCACCTAGCTGGCTGCACCAATCCTTTAAAGTCTGTCAATCTTTCTGTAAATTCTGTAGCAATAGGGTCTCTCTGGGAATGGAAAATCTCTTGGTGATATATTCATGGCCTTTCACTCAGCATTACCCTTATACTTTAAGGAATTCACTTTTTTTTTTTTCTCTTCTGGTCTTTACTTTGATGAGTTCCCTTAATACTATCCTCCCTCACCCAATGCATTCTATCCTATACTACCTGGAAGGGAGAAGTCAATATGGCTTACAGAGCCAATGGGGCTACCTATAGTGTGTGGGGACTTGGTAGGAGTATGGGTCCAAGGAGAACACATGAAAACCTCTATACAATGGGCATGACTCAGCTGTGAAGACTACTCATCCCATCCATGAGCTGAAGATATTATAAATGCTGGAATATAGTCTCAGAATTATGTAATTTCAGAAATGGAAGAAAGCTCAGAAGCCTTCAAGTCTAACCTACACCTGAAAAAGTTTTGCTTCTATATCAAAATATAAGACACATGGCTCATAGGCCATATACAGATCTCACCATTCCTGAGTGTAGTTCAAATCAGGTTAAAATGTAATATAAATGTATTTAACAAAATAAATAAACAAAATAAATATGGTTAACAAAATAAACAAAATATAATGAAATAAATTCTTTTAATAATAATCTTCCAAATTAATATGTAGCCTGCCAGTATTCTTGTGTAAGATTTAGCGGCACCTACTTTTTATTTGAATTGGATACTACTCTACTATAGTTACATAGTGTTACAGTGGAAAGAGCCTGACCTTTAACAGTCTTGGAATAAGAAGACCTGTATTCTAATTGTCTCTATCAATTATTCTTTGTGTGACCTTGGTCATATCACTTAACCTCAGTTTCCCCATCTATACAAACGTTGGACTAAATGACTTCTCAGGCCCCTTCCAGTTCTGGATCAATGATGCTCTGTTTCTCAACCATCCTTTGCTTCAGTAAGAGCAGCTAAGTGGCTCAGTGGCTAGAGTACCAGTTATGGATACAGGAGGATCTGAGTTCAAATTTGATTTCAGACACTCAGCTGTGTGATTCTAGGAAAGTCACTTAATTCTGTATGCCTAAAAAAAATAATAAAGTGAGGGGAAATAAGTCAGCCTCGGATACTTTTGGATATTTGCTATGAAGATTTTCTTAAACTGAGCCTAAATTGATCTCCCTCTTTTTTTTTTTTTTTTTTTTTTTGCAACTTCTACTCAACTGCTCCTAGTTCTCCTTTCTTAGATGAAATAGAATAGCCCCAGAGACAGTGTTGGTTAAATTCTGCATTATCCTAAATTCATGCATAGAATTTAAGAAGTATGGACAGGGGGGCAGCTAGGTGGCGCAGTGGTTTGAGCACCAGCCCAGAAGTCAGGAAGACCTGAGTTCAAATCTGGTCTCAGACACTTACCATTCCCTAGCTGTGTGACTCTGGGCAAGTCACTTAACCCCAATTGCCTCAGCAAAAAGCAAAAAAAAAAAAAGAAGTATGGACAGGACCTAAGAAGCTGTCTAATATAATTCCTTCATTTTGTCTGTAAGAAAACTGAGGTTAAATTAAAGTAACTTGATAAGGTCATTCAAATGTAACCCTTGTCTCAAAGGATCATTTGTACAAGTCTTCTTATAAGTGGAGATTGATTATTTCATGCTCCTTGCCTGCTTACAGGTACAGTTGCTAGAGAGAAGAGAGATTTTAGACATCTGGCTTTCAGCTTCATGAGAGGCTGCTAGTGACTTTCAGTCTTGGACTTGCAGAGAAGATAACTGATGAAATATGATTTTGTGATCCCCTGATTTTAGGGGGGCTTCTGTTAAGTCAGTAATGCTAAATCTTCTGGCTTTGGAGTCTGCCTCAGGAAACTCTCTCTCTCCCAACATGTCTGATTCTGAATAGACCACTCCTCAGTCAGATAGCTTCTGGTCTCTGGATAGTCCCACAGATCAAACTCCTGAGACAATAGTGAATAAAGCACTCCTCAGTTCATTGCTGTCAGATGGATAATTTGTTGGTAGGTGATAACCAAGTTCCAGAGACCACTTTTCTGTGCCATAGAATTAGTATATCAATGATAGAAAGCTGGATAAATGTGTCTCTGCTTCTGTTTTCTTGCTAATTTTGGGGGGAACTTAGTCCACTTGTAATAGCATTACAATTACAATAATAAAACTTTGCCCTTTGACTAGAAAAATGGGTTCAAGCCTGCATATTCTTTTGAGATACCTCGCCACACTGGTCTATGACCCCAAACTTTTGGGGTCCCCTTCCCAACCTCAACAATATTACCACATTCCTATGTGTGAGAAAGACAAGAAGAAGACTGTCCATCTGTGCAAATGGATTTTTACCAATTTGAGGGAATTCTCCAAAGCATCTCAGCAATACAAAGCACTTTCCAAAGGTTGATGGAGAAAGTGGTTGGGGATTGAAGTATCTGGAAATACCTTTCTGACATCACTGTCCTTAGTAAGACCCTAGAGGAACTAATGAGGAGAGCCCTATGTAAATGACCCTTTGAGTCAAGACTTACGTAAGTAATTAAAGTCTAAGGTGGAATTTGAATCTAGGTTCTCTCACTCCAGAGTCAATATTCTTTCCACTATAGTTGTAGGGTCCAGGTAATAAGAAGCCAGGAATCACATTGACAGACCAATCTGGGATTCACTTGAGAATTCATGACTCACATTTTACCCCATTCACATTAGCCTAATTCTGGAAAGAGACTATTAAAGACCAAATTAGTATGTATTTCTTGGCTTCTCTGAGTGCTCTTTCTCACTCTATAGATTCTTGTTTGCTGCTGAGGCATAATTAAATCTATTGAGAAAATTAACAGCAAGGCTTTTTAGGAGTGCTTTTTCTTAATGTCTATGGTCATGGAAGAACCTTATGATGACCAATTAGTATTTAGTCCGTAATCAGAATACATACTCTGCTTAGAAAGACAGTGAACAACTATCAGAAAACTATGAGATGTTGAAAGTAGTAAAAGGCTACAATATCTGGTTGTTCTTTCTATTTTCATCAATAATTGAAGAAGTTCTTGTGGAGCCAAGTGTAGGACTGAAATAACAGATTCACAAAATTCTGTATTATAAAGGACCTAAGAGTTAGATAGTTCAATACTCCACCCAATGAAGGAACTCATATTTTCTTTATCATCTCTAAGAGATGGTCCCTGAGTCTGGAAACTGAGTCCTATTGAACCTGAAAAAAATAAAAATAAAAACAAAATACCTCACCTAGTGCCTAGCATAGTCTTATACATACAATAGATACTTAATAAATCTTCAATTCTATTTGTTAAATTCAGATAATTTAAGTCACTGGGAGTTCACTCATTCCTGAGGCAGTCCAGATCTTGGTATGATGGTGAGCAAGTCAATTAATCTCAGTTTCATTTTCTTCACTTGTATGAAAGGGTATGCTGGAGCCAGCTCAAACCAGAGAATACATTATTAAAATTTCAGTGTGAGCAGAACATAAGAAATTGGTAAATACTACAAATTAGGGTTTGGTTGGGTTTTTTTAGTGTTAAATTCTAGACTTAAATTGTAGAAAAATGATAATAATATATATTAAACTAGCATAGCCCTACCTATATGTTATTTCTATCTATGGACTAGATCTATGTATCTATATATCTATAATACATTTTGTATCCCTCACCAATTAGAATATAATCTTCTGGAGAGCAGGTTTCTTTTTCCCTTCTTTTTCATTGTATCTCTAGAGTTTGTCACAGTGCCTGATACATAGTAAACCCTTCCTAAAAGCTTGTTAAAATTTTGGACAAAGTCAATGAGTAGAATTTGTTTTGTTTTACTATGCCTCTTGGTTACAAGAGAGAGAGTTTAAAAATGGGGGAGGGGAAGGAATAAAAGAGGTACCAATAGAGATACAAAAACATTTTTTAATACTTCAATAAACCATTAAGAATGAACAGAACAAAGGGAGATTCAGAAGGAAGCAAAGAAGCAGAGCAGCTTTGGAATTAAAATGCTGATTATATCATATATATCTTTTAAAAGGTATGCTTAGTAAAGATTCATGGTTTTATGCAAAATCTTTTTTTTTTCCCCATTGGTCTTTGTAAATGGAAATGCTCTTGCTTAATGGGTGTTGTCAAGTTCAGAATAAAAAAATTTTTTTCTTAAATTATCTTAATGTATTTCCCTTTCACTATTCCCCCCTCCCCACCACCAGGATCACTGGTCAACCGGCTCTCATTGGTAGCCCCAGTCCCTAGAGAGAAGCTGATAATTGTTCTTCTTAGCGTGCTAGGAGTAACTGAGATTTTTCTAGTACTATTGTGAACAGGTCCTCACCAGTATGGTCCCTACTAATTCAGTCATGGTTAATTACCTTTTAGAAAGATTATCAAGCAGGAACATAAAGACAGTTACAGAAACATCCCCCCAAATCCAGGGTACCCTACCCCCCTTACACATATGAGGTCCCTGAGAAGAGTGGGCTCAAAACTTCCAGAGAACATGGGGCCAAAAAGTAAATTCACAACTATTAGTTACTAGAGGTTCTTTTTTCTTCCTTTGTGTCATTCTCATGAGATTCTGCTTAAGTGTAGCTTTCCGCTGGGCTTGTAGAATTCTAAATCTGCCTTTGCAGGGTGTGCCCTTGATATATCTTTTCAGCACCTAGCACAATATCTGATAAAACTGTTTAATTATGAAGTCTGTTAAATTTCCCTTCTGGGTCTCTAGTTCCTTATCTATAAAACAAAGAGGCTGTACTAGTTATGTTCAATATCTCTTCCAGCTCTAAAAAAGCAAATGAAAACAGTATGACAACTTAAATTTGCCAGGAAGTGGCCTTTATGACTTTGTTCCCTTTTCCAGGATCCTTCTTCCTGGCATAGATAGTTGAAAAAGACCTGTCCTGCTCCAGAATTTTTTTTTTCAAATCCTTTCACATCAGAATAAAGGTAAGGGGCTGGAGAAAAATCTATTCTACTTTTACTGAAGTTTAAAAAAAAAAGTAATAATGATCTCAGAAAAAGCAAAAGTAAAAATAGATCTAATTAAAAGAGATAAGGAAGGAAATTGCACCATAGACAATGAATATCAATACTTAAACACAGATATAGCAAATGTTATACTATACAGATTCTTAAAGGAGAAATTAAATGTGAAAATGTATTTAATATGATTGTACATTTATAACTTAGACTGGTTACCCTGTTGGGGAGAGGAGAGAGAGGAAATTGAAAAAATGGAAATCCAAATCTTATATAAAAGTAAATATTGAAAACTCTTTACATGTAATTGGAAAAATATAATACAATTAAATGGGGAAAAATAAAGAAATTAAATGAGTGACAGAAATAAGCAGTATTAATAAATAAGCAGTAAAACTATACTAGTGGGGACATCAATTTCCCCCTCTCAGAACTAGATAAATCTAACCACAAAATAAACAAGATGGAAGTTAAGGAGGTGAATAGAATTTTAGAAAAGTTAGATATGCCAGACCTTTGAAGATAATTGAATGGGAATCAGAAGGAATATATATATTTTTTCTTTTTTTTAAATAGTATTTTATTTTTCTAAATACATGCAAACATAGTTTTCCACTTTCTCCTACTCTCCTCCCTTCCCCAAGAACAAGCAATCCACTATAGGTTGAACATGTGCAAGTCTTCTAAATTCCCATGGAATATACTTTTTTCGTAGCAGTATATGGCACCTGCACAAAAAATGACCATTTATTAGGGCAATTCTTTTCATATTTCCAACTACCTATTGAACATCTCAGACTAGATGTCTTGTAGACATTTTAAATTCAACATGTCTAAAACTTAACACAATATACTCCCCACCTCCCACTCCTACAAGCTTTTCACTTTTCTTTATTAAAACTTCTTATTTGCAAAACATATGTATGGGTAATTTTTCAACATTGACCCTTGCAAGGCTTTTCGTTACAAATTTTCCCCCTTAGTCCCCACCCCTCCCCTAGATGGAAGGAAGTCTACTACATGTTAATTATGTTAAAATACTTGACAAATTGAATATGTGTATACATATTTTTACAGTTATCTTGCTGTGCAAGAAAAGTCGGATCTACAAGAAAAAAAAATCTGAGAAGGGAAACATAATGCAAGCAAACATCAATAGAAAGCATGAGAATGTTATGTTGTGGTCCACATTTCATGTCCCTCTCTCTGGGTGTATATGGCTTTCTTCACTGAACAATTGGAACTGGTTTGACACATTTCATTGTTGAAGAGAGCCATATCCATCAGAATTGATTATCATATAGTCTTGTTGTTGCCATGTATAATGATCTCCTGGTTCTGCTCATTTCACTCAGCATCAGTTCATGCAAGTCTCTCCAGTGCTCTCTGAAATCATCATTCTGGTCATTTCTTATAGAACAATAATATTCCATAACATTCATATACCATAATTTGTTCAGCCATTCTCCAATTGATGAGCATCCACTCAGTTTCCAGTTTCTAGCCACAACAAAAAGGGCTGCCACAAACATTTTTACATATATGGGGCCCTTTCCTTCCTTTGAGATCTCTTTGGGATATAAGTCCATTAGAAACAATCGGTCACATCAAATTGGAAAATCATCTTTACATTTAATGGTTCTGATAAAGGCCTCATTTCTAAAATATATAGAGAATTGTCTCATATATATAAGAATCCAAGTCTCTCTTCAATAGATAAATGGTCAAGGGATATGAACAGACAGTTTTCAGATGATGAAATTAAAACCATCTCTAGTCATATGAAAAGTTGCTCCAAATCACTATTGATCAGAGAAATGCAAATTAAGACAACTCTGAGGTACCACTACACACCTGTCAGATTGGCTAAAATGACAGGAAAAGATAACGATGAATGTTGGTGGGGATGTGGGAAAACCGGGACACTAATACATTGTTGGTGGAACTGTGAATGGATCCAACCATTCTGGAGAGCAATTTGGAGCTATACTCAAAAAGTTATCAAACTATGCATCCCCTTTGACCCAGCAGTGTTTCTATTGGGCCTATATCCCAAAGAGATCTTAGAGGAGGGAAAGGGATCCACATGGGCAAGAATGTTTGTGGCAGCCCTTTTTGTAGTGACTAGAAACTGGAAACTGAAGGGATGCCCATCAATTGGAGAGTGGCTGAATAAATTATGGCATATGAATATTATGGAATATTATTGCTCTGTAAGAAACGACCAGCAGGATGATTTCAGAGAGGCCTGGAGGGACTTGCATGAACTGATGCTGAGTGAAATGAGCAGAACCAGATCATTATACACAGCAACAACAATATTACATGATGATCAATTCTGATGGACATGGCTCTCTGCAACAAAGAATTGTCTCAAACCAGTTCCAGTTGTTCACTGAAGAAGACCATATACACCCAGAGAGAGGGATATGAAATATGGACCACAACATAACATTTTCATGCTCTCTATTGAGGTTTGCTTGCATTGTGTTTCCTTTCTCTGATTTTCTTTTTTTTTTTCTTGTAGACAGGATTTTTCTTGCACAACTTGTCAAGTATTTCAACATTATTAACATGTAGTGGATTTCCTGCCATCTAGGGGACAGGAGGGGACTGGAGGTAAAATTTGTAATAGAAAGCTTTGTAAAGATCAATGCTGGGGAATTACCCATACATATGTTATACAAATAAAAAGCTTTAATTAAAAAAAAAAAGAAACAATGGGTCAAAGGGTATGCACAATAGGATAACTTTTTAAGTATAGTTTCAAATTGCTCTCCAGAATGGTTGGATCCATTCACAGTTCCACCAACAATGTATCAGTGTCACAGGTTTCCCACATTCCCTCCAACATTCGTCATTATCTTTTCCTGTCATTTTAGCCAGTTTGATAGGTGTGCAGTGGTACCTCAGAGTTGTCTTAATTTGAATTTCTCTGATCAATAGTGATTTGGAGCACCTTTTTATATGATTAGAAATAGTTTTAATTTCATCATCTGAAAATTGTCTATTCATATTCTTTGACCATTTATCGATTGGAGAGTGCAAGCCTTTCACTCTTCCTAATTTTCCTTTTACTAAGGAGGGCATTATCCTCTCTGTCACTAAGACTCTTTCTCATTCTTCCCCCCCACTCCTACTGTATCCAAGCACTTGCCAAGTCTTGTCAATTTTACTTTTGTAGCAGCCCTTTTTTTAAGCCTCCTTCTCTTTTCTGATGCTCCCACTATCTAGTACAGCTCCTCATCATCTCAAATCTGGACTACTGAAGTATCCTTCTAGTTGATCTCTCTGCCTCAAGTTTCTTCCCATTCAAGTCCATCCTTTATTCAGCTGTCAAATCAATCTTCCTAAAGTGCAAGTCTGACCATGTTAACCTTTTATTCAAAAAACTTCAGAGGCTCTCTATCACCTCCAGGATGAAATATAAAATGCTCTGACCTTCAAAATCCTTTAAAACCTAGCCTCCTGCCTTTCCAGTCCTCTTACACCATTATACCTCATTTGTACTATGTGACACTAGTTTCTAGTCATACTAACTTCCTTGCTGTTCTTTGCACAAAACATGCTATCTCCTACCTCCCATGTATTTTCATTCTCTGTCTCTGAGACCCGGAATTCTATCCATACTAACCTCTTTTTCTTGGTTTCACAGGTTTCCTTCAAGTCTCAGCTAAAATCCCACCGTGTGCAAGAAGTTTTTCATACCTTCCTTAAGTCAGTCTCTTTCCACAATTAGCTCCAATTTAGCCTGAATATGTTTGGAAATATAGTTGTTTGCAAGTTGTCTCCCCATTACACTGTGATCTCTTTGAGAGTAAGAACTGTCTTTCTACTTAGTAGAATGCCTAGCACATAGTAGGCAATTAATAAATCAGTGACTTAACTCAGGTTTGGGTCTGGTGATACTATTAACAATATGAATTACTACTTTTTTCTCCCTGAAAGGCTTTGACTTTGACTACGGCTCTCTGGAGTTTACTATTCCTGCTATCTAACTTTACCCTTATATAAATGTAAGCACACATATGTCCACCCAGGACAATGGTTTATTCCTTCTAATATGGGATTTCTCTGTGTATTTCCTGAGTGTATATAGATAGATAGATAAATAGATAGATAGATAGGGTCACATAGTTAGGAAGTTAAGTGTCTGAAGTTATATTTGAACTCAGGCTCTCCTTATTCCAGCACCAGTGCTCTATCCACTTCATCATATAGCTGCCCAACTCTGTGTATTTCTTTATTGCTGTTGTGTCATTTTTGGTCTTGTCCAACTCTTTGTGATCCCATTTGGGCTTTTCTTGGCAAAGGTAACTGAGTGGTTTGCTGCTTCCTTCTTCAGATTATTTTACAGATGAGAAAACTAAGGCAAATAGGATTAAGTGATTTGCCCATGATCACACAGCTAGTATCTGAGTATCTGAAACCAGATTTGAATTCAGGTCTTCTTGCCTCCAGACGTAGCACTCTATCCACCACTGCACTACCTACTTACCCTGTGTGTCTCTTTACTACATCAGAAATATCCTGTGGGAGGAATAGAAACTATTCAATGTAATGATTGACTAAAGGAACTGGGAATGTTTAGCCAGGACAAGGGAAGAGTAGGTATAGGAGGAAGGGTATGATAGATGTATTCAGATCTAACAAAGAGACACCAATGCTGAGAGTATAAGAGATTCCTGCTTCTCCTTGAACTATATCCATAAATGTTGTCTTAGACAAGGTTTAATGCTAAAGATTTCTTCTTCTCATTATAATTAAGCTCCCTACTCTCACATTCATTGACTTATTAAACCTCAACTCTGGTATCCCAGGGACAATGTTACTCTTTAGGTCAAGTTTAGAACTGCCATGAGGGAAAAAAGTAAAATAGACAAGCAGGGCATGGAGTAAGTCAAATATGCAATAGGTCATTTATTTATTGTTCTTGTTCAATTGTTTCTCTATGTGTCTTCCAGCTCTCTATAACCTCATTTGGGGTTTTCTTGGCAAAGATATTGGAGTGGTTTTCCTTCTCTGGCTCATTTTACAAATGAGGAAACTGAAGGAAACAGTGTTAAGTGACTTGCCCAGGATAATACAGCTAGATTTGAGACTGGATTTGAATTCAGGAAGACTCATCTTCCTGGTTCCTAGCCCAGGGCTCTATCTGCTGCACCACCTGCATATAAAATAATGTGAAATTTAGAAGAGTCAGTATGCATTAGCAGAATTATTTAAATCAGATTCATATTAGAAACTTAACCTATAATTAATGCTATAAATCTGCTAGGTGGAATCATCACCGAGACAAAACAGTTTGGAAGATTGCTAAATAGCCATCTCACTTTTCACTTTGGCCATGGGCACAGCTTAATCTAATAGCCAAGATGAATCTTCTTTCAGATGCCTTTTCTTTCTAAATGCAGATGCTTCTCCTATAGTCAACAACTGCTGATCTATGAGCTCTGTGGCCCCTAAGCAGCCTCTGAGGACTTCTGTCAGAACTCACAAGGTTGCTGCTATTCCTGGAAACACATGAGGAAGGATTCTTGGGAGCCTTCTATCTGAAAGAATAAAAGCAAAGAGGCTAACAGTTATATTTACAACTTGGAATCTGAGTAGGCAACAAGGTAGCTGCCCCTCCTCCACCTGATCCTATGGACCAGTTTGAAGATTTTTGCCACAGAAAAAAAAAGAGATATTTATAGAGGAGAAGGTCACTCTTTTTGTATATCCACTAAATTCTGACTCATTGTGGTATTTAAATGTAATGGAATTTTATTGTGTTGTAAGAAACTACCAAAAAAAAAAAAGATTCAGAAAAACTTGGGAAGATTTATATGACCTGATCCAGAGTAAAATGAACAGAGTAAGAAGAATAATTCATGCAATGATTATAGCACTATAAAGGAAAAGCAATTTTAGAAGATTTAAAACAGTTCTGATCAATAAGGTGATCATTCACTACTTCAGAAGACAAATAATAAATCATACTTCCACTTCTTGACAGAGAGGACTAGAAGTGAAAGAGACATCTATTTTCAAATAGCTTTCCTGAATCCCTATTTGCCATGGTGATAGATTAATCAGGAGTGGGGGATCAAGAAAGGAATCCCAGACTTCTTGTGGACTGTCTTTTGTATATAGGTAACCAGAAAACTATATCAATAGTTCAAGTCTTTACATACTAGACCAAATTAAGTCTGATGGTGGTTCTAATACTTTTTAAGGAAAAACTTCTCCCAACCTTCATGGGCTAGGTGTTTTTCAGATGGCAGGCAGGGTAGGGTCAGGTTATGTAAAATGACCTGGGAGGTGAGTTTCAAGTGTATACCACTGTGTGGCTGTGTCCCTTTCAGCAAGGACCCTTTGGGGATTTTCCTTATCTGGAAAGTAAAAACTAGATGGTCTTTCAGTTTTAACATTGGATCATTGACAATTCTTTCCAACTCTAATATTCCTTGGTCTATGTTCTAAAAGTCTTTCTTCTTGGCTCCATTTCATCTATGGCATTCTATGAATATCACACAGATGGCACAGAGACCAAGAATCAGAGAGGCTTAAAAACAACATCCTGTGGCTAGAAAACCACAGACAGCTTTAGTTCTTGATGGATCTGGAAATCACTAATACTCCAGGAGAGGACAATTACTAACCAAACCACAGGATAGATAATATGTCCAAGCACTGAGAGAAAAAAAAGAAATTATAATTGTAAAGAACAGCCAAGCATAACAGACTACACTTGTTAACTTCACCTTGTCTGAGGTCAGTTTTCAGATGGTCTGGATCAGCCCTTGGAGGGAGAAGAATGAAGATCAGTGGGAAAGGGAAGGTAAAATCAGAAAACTGAGTTTCAGTGTTAGATGTGAGAATAATCTCAAATGTAGTATCTGACATTATTGTTTCTTACCAAAATGAGAAATAGAAAGGAAAGGACTTCAGACTGGGAGATAGGATAGGTTCTATTTCCAATGACTGGTAGTAAGTGAGTAAATCATGCCTTTTCTGTGGATCTGTTTCTTTATTTGTCTATCAGGGTTAAGGATCACTACTCTGCAGTGCTGTCATAAGGATTAAATTAAGTAAATGATATAAAAGTGAAGGGATGTTTATTTGCTGGTTTAATGTAGCATTGTAATCTGTTCCAGGTTTTGTAATAAAATACCTTGTAAATCAACTTTTCTAACATATCTGTAACCTTTTCCTCACAGCAGGAAGCAATTATAAACACACCCAAAAAGAGAGTTAAGAGGTAGGAAGGAGAGAGAGAGAGAGAGAGAGAGAGAGAGAGAGAGAGAGAGAGAGAGAGAGAGAGAGG
>JAJPUD010007798.1:37569-54948 GCA_023553655.1 Myrmecobius fasciatus | reverse complement strand
AGAGAGAGAGAGAGAGAGAGAGAGAGAGAGAGAGAGAATATATTTTGAGGTAGAAGGGGCTTTTTAGATCATCTAGTCGAAATCTTTTATTTTCTAGATTGTACTAAGAGACTAAGGATTTAGAAGGTCAAATCTTAAATTTGATTTAAATTTGATTCAGCTGTTTTATTAGTGTCTGATTCCTTTGTAACCCCATTTTAAGGTTTTCTTGGCAAAGATTCTGGAATGGTTTGCCATTTCCTTCTCCATTTTATTTCACAGATGAAGAAATGGAGACAAACTAGAATAAGTGACTTGTCCAGGATCACACAGTTAATAAATGTCTGAGGGGAAATTTGAATTCAGGAAGATAAATCTACCTGACTATAGACTGTGAAAGAGCTTCATTGAATTAATTAATTAATTAGATTGATGAGCAATTCTGTTCCATCTGATTCACTTCCAATTCTCAGTGAAAAAGTTATCAGTTTCTTGTTAAAATGGGGAGGGGAGATTATGGGGAATCTCCAAAGCTGCCAGTATCAGCATCCCCTCATCTCCCTTACCCTGGATTAGGGAATAAGTAGGTCTATATGTGACTTATACCCTTCTTTTCAGCTAACCTTCAGACCTTGAAGGCATGGAGCCTTAGAAAAAATTGTGAAATTTCATTTTGCACTGTTAGAAACTTCAAAATTGAGTATTAAAACTCAGACCATAAAATATTAGAAATGGAAGGCCCTTTAGAACAAAGAATGTTAGGCACTGTGAGTAATTAAATACTAAAGTGAATAAAGAAAGGATTTGGAGTCAGAAAGAACTGAGTTCAAATTCTGCCTTAGACATTTATTTAGCTATGGGACCCTGGTCACATTATCTCTCTCTCTCCCTGAGTTTCTTTGTTTGTAAAATGGGGATAATAATAGCATCTCTTTCCTATTTACAAGATAACACTTGTAAAGCACTGTGTAATGCTAGCTATTATTAGCTAAAAGGAAGGATGTTAGAATATAGAACAGAAGAACTAGAAGAAACCTTAGGAAATAGAATTCTCAAACATAAAAGCATCCAATTGAGATTTTTTTCCTTTTTTTTTAATTAAAGCTTTTTATTTGCAAAACATATGTATGGGTAATTCTTCAACACTGACCCTTACAAAGCTTTCTGTTGCAAATTTCCCCCCCCCCAGTCCCCATCCCTCCCCTAGATGGCAGGAAATCCACTACATGTTAATTATGTTAAAATACTTGACAAATCGAATATATGTATGCATATTTCCACACTTATCTTGTTGTGCAAGAAAAATCATATCTACAAGAAAAAAAATCTGAGAAAGGAAACACAATGCAAGCAAACATCAATAGGGAGCATGAAAATGTTATGTTGTTGTCCACATTTCATATCCCTCTCTCTGGGTGTATATGGCTTTCTTCACTGAACAATTGGAACTGGTTTGAAACATTTCATTGTTGAAGAGAGCCATGTCTATCAGAAGTAATCATCAGATAATATTGATGTTACCATGTATAATGATCTCCTGGTTCTGCTGGTTTCACTTAGCATCAGTTCATGCAAGTCTCTCCAGGCCTCTCTGAAATCGGCCTGCTGGTCATTTCTCACAGAACAATAATATTCCATAACATTCATATACCATAATTTATTCAGCCACTCTCCAATTGATGGGCATGCATTCAGTTACCAGTTTCTAGCCACTACAAAAAGGGCTGCCACAAACATTCTTGCACATGTGGGTCCCTTTCCTTCCTTTAAGATCTCTTTGGGATATAAGCCCAATAGAAACACTGCTGGGTCAAAGGATAAAAAGCATCCAATTGTAGAATTGGAATGAATCGTAAGAATGATAGAGATCAATCCCCTCATTGCACAGAGGAGGAAATTGAGACCCAGAAAAAGAAAGGGAATTGTTTATGGAAGCCCATCTAGTTATTTAAGGCTAGGAGTCTCCTAATCCTCAATTCCTGGTCGATTCTAGGTGACTAAGTATCCAGATTCCTTCCTTTCTCCAAATCTGTAGGTACCTAGAGCCCTCATACTGATTCCTTTCTGTCTCCATGACACTTAGACTTATCTTCTATATCTCCCTTCTCTACTTGGAACAGCTTCCATTCAAAAAGCTTGCCTCTCCTGAACTCCACTGGCATTACTGGACTCATCAATAATGAGTCAATAATCTTGATGGGAATAATCCAAACAATTCCACATTTATTTGGCAGAGTGAATCTCAGAAACTGGCAAAAATTCAGACCATCCAAATGGTCTGAATTATATAATAATTCATATAATTGAATTTTTCAATTCAATTTATATCAATAATCAATCATATAATAATAATAAATAATAATAAATAATTACACAATATGAGATCCTTGAGATATTATGTACAAAATGATTCGACAAACTTAAAATGCTATATAAATGCCACCTATTATTATTGCCATTATTCTGCATGCCGTAAAGCAGCAGTGACTGAAAGGATAATTCTGAGAGGGATAGTCTGTAGAAACCATAAGCTCACACTTTGACTAACTTAAACAGGAATCTTAGCATTCATGAGCCACTCTATTCCAAAATTGTAAGAAGGTTCTGCAAATGGAAGAATATGTTATATTGAATTTATGGGGGTATTTTCTTTTTAAAATAAATCTTTCCTAACATTAAGGTCTTTTCCACTGAGAGAGGTTAGATGGTTCCTAGAGTTCTTTAACCAGATAGAAAATTCTTTATTATAAGGTCTTTTCCATCTCATCATTTTATGTTTTTAGACTTGGATTTTAATTCTAGCCATGCTACTAAATTAATTGGACAACCACTGGCATGTCACACTAACTCTTTAGTGCTCAGTTTCCTCCTCCATAAAATGAGGAGGTTGGATTATATGGGCTCTTCCAGTTTTAACATTTTATAATTCTTCTCCTCCATATGTATTTTATATGTGACTACTCATTTACATGTTGCCTTCTCCATTAATATGCAAACTCCCTGAGGGAAGTGTTCTTGCCTTTCTCTGTATCCCCAGCATTTGAGCACAGTACCTGGCACTATTAAAGGCTTAATAAATTCTTGTTGACTGATTGTGGTATGACTGGTCTTTTTTAGAAAACAAGCAACAGATAATATGAAATCCTTTTTCTAGATTAATGGATAGTCATAAACAATAATTGTAATAGAAATAATAATCTCTATGAAAAGTTACTATGGGAAAGATGGAGAGCAGCTGTGTTATAATTTCTCTGGTTACAGAACAGATTAGCAGAGAAGAGGCCTTACGGAAAATTTTCCAGAAGTGCTTACTAAATAAGGGAATTGGTTTCCCAGAGAAGTTGTCAAATCTTTTTCTTAAAAATGATGAAAGATATATTCGATTTGCATTTGGATTCCTTTTGAATTAGAATTCTACTGCTGCAACCATTTTTGCCAAAACATTTTCTATTTCAAAGGCCCTTGGGAAACAAAGCTTTGTTTTATGTCTTCCTAAGTGAGTCAAAAGAAGGTACAGGTTGACCTCTCTATGCAATAGACATTTTCCTGGAAAGATTGCTTGTGTCTTCTGAGGGAGATCAGTGACCTCAGGAGTGCTTTCCTCTCTGAAAGAGGGAGCCTGTGAGTAAAAGTAAAAGCAAATTGAAAAGTAATAGATTTGGAGTCAAGAAACCTGGGGTTCTCATCCCAACTTGACCAATAATTTATGGTGTAACCTAACACAAACCATCTTTTCTAAGACTTAGTTTTTTCTTTTGTAAAAAGCAAGTTTGTATTATATATTCTTTTTCTAAAATTATTTTTTTTCAGTTAATAAGTATCTTTCTCCATCACAACTTCCCCTCACTGGAAAAAAAAGAAAGCAAAGTGAAGTTCTTGTGACAAATGTATACAGTATAGCAAAACAAATTCCTTCATTAGCCATGTCCAAAACTGAATTTCATTCTGCATATCTAGTCTATTACCTTTCTGTCAGGAATTTACAGCATTTTACATCATTGACTCTTTGGAATTATGGTTAATCATTGCTTAAACTGAGTTTTTGAGTCTTTCAAAAATGGTTGTTTTTACTATATTATTATAGTATAAATTGCTCTGCTGGTACTGATGCTTACTTTACTCTTTATCAGTTCAAAGTGAGGTTCAAGTGATGCTTGTGCTCCTTACTCCTTCATTTTTGGCATATATTTCTTTTTGTTCATCCTGATTATGTGAGATATGTTTCCCTTTTATCCTCTCCTTTTCTTTTCTAGTGTTTCCTTTGCTCCTTCTCCTTTTTCTCTTGTGTTTTAAAATCATTACAACATATCAATACACGCCACACCAAAGCTCTCCACCTTATTTGCTTCTCTTTGTGATTCCTATTGCTATTATGGTTCTCTAGGGATGCTTGTGTAACTGCTTTCCCTCCTTCATTAGAAAACAAACACTTCATCCTTTTCAACCACTCATTTGTGTTTACCTTTTTACCTTTGTTTCTCTTTATTCTTATGTTTGTTTTTTCAAAATTTTTACTAAGTCTTAAATTAATAGATTTAATTTCCCACTCCCAATTCCAATTTCCACTTCTCCCTTCTTCCCCATGTGATTATGCTTAGTTTTTTTGGCTAAGTTATTTTTGGTTGTAAGCCTATAACTTTGATCTTTTGGAATATGGTATTCCATGATTTCCACTCTTCTATGTGGTAGCTCCTAAATCTTGTATGATACTAATAATGGCTCTCCAGTATTTGAATTTTTTATTTCTGGGGGCTTACAGTACTTTTTTCTTTGAACTGAAAGTTTTAGTTGCTGGCTATGAAGTTCCTAGGAGTTTTCATTTGGAAGTTTCTTTCAGGAGATAACTAATGAATTCTTTCTACTAACACTTTGCCCTATAATTCTAAAGGATATACACAAGTTGATTGTTTGTTTTATTGTCCCATGATTTCTTGAAATATTATGTTGGCTCTTTTTTTTTTATCATGACTTTAAGGAAGTTCAATGACTCTTAAATATTTCTCCTTGGTGTGTTTTTCATATCAATTATTTTTGCTCATCTTTCTCTGATTTTTTTCAGTCTTTGGACTTTCCATTAATAATTCTAGTTGTCCCATGGAATCATTAACTCTATATAGTCCATTCTGATTTTTAAGGGAATCTGTTATTTCAGAAGAGTTTTTATACCTCTTGTGCTAAACTGTTAATTCTCTGTCCAAATCTGTCCTCCATAACTCTAATTTTTCCCTTTCCTCTATTGTTTTCCTTTAATTAATAATACAGTTTTAAACTCATTCCTAACTCATGCACAATTTGATTTGAGCTTAGTTTTCAAATCCAATCACCCTGGTAACACAGAGTTACAAACATCTCATTCTCAGGATGGCACTGAGATTCAATCTGAAACCTCTAGGAAACAGAATAACAACTTTACCCAGAATTACTTTTTTAAAAAAAAGTTTCCTCTTTTAAAAACATTTTTGTTTTCATTTTCAAATTCTTTCCCTCCTTCTAGCTCCTTCTACTGGGAAGGCAAGTAATATAACATCCATTTACATATGAAGTCATGTAAAACTTATTTCTGCTTTACTCATATTCTAGGGTGGGAGGGGACAAGAAGAAAAATAAAGGGAAAAATACTTTAATTTTCAATCTGAGTTTATCAGTTCTCTAACTGGAGATGAATAACATTTTCATCATAAATCCTTTGGAGTTGTGGAAGATCATTGTAATGGTCAGAGTTACTAAGTCATTCACAATTGATTATTGTTATTATATTACTGTTACTATGTGCAATGTTCTCTTGGTTCTGCTAACTTCCTTTTGCATCAGTTCATATATTTTCCTACTTTTTTTTTTCTGAAACCATCCCTTTCATCATTTCTTATAATACAATATCCAGTACAGTTTATATCCTTTACTATAATTTGCCACCACTAAAATAAATGTTTGTATATGTGGGTTTTTTTCTTTTCTTTTTTTTTTTTTGAATTGCTGGATTAAAGGGTATGCAGTTTTTTTAATAGTATTTTTTCTCAATTACATGTAAAAACAATTTTTAACATTCATTTTTTAAAAATTGAGTTTCAAATTTTTCTCCATTTTTCCCTTCCCTTACCTCTCCCTAAAATGATAAGCGATTTGATAAAGATTACGTATGTGCAATCATATAAAAATATACTTCCTTATTATGTAAAAACATTTTATTAGTCATTTTTTGAGAGAAGAAACAGATCAAAAGGCAAAAAAACTTTGAAAGAAATAAAGTGATAATAGTAGGTTTGAGCTGCATTTAGATTACATCTGTTCTTTCTTTGGATGTGGATAGCATCCAGAATTTTTTGGAATTGTCTTGGATCGTTGTATTGCTGAGAAGAGCTAAGTTATTCATAGTTGATCATTGTACAATGTTGTATGCACAGTTTTATAATCCTTTGGGGCATAATTTCAATTTTTCTTCAGAATGATAAGACCATTGAGTGTCCCAGTTTTTCCACATCCCTTTCAGCATTTGTCATTTTCCTTTTCTGTCATATTAGCCCATCTTGATAGGTGTTTTAATTTGTATTTCTCTAATTATTAATGATTTTGAGTATTTTTTCATATGATTATCAATACTTTTGATTTCTCCATCTCAAAATTGCCTATTTATATCTTTTAACTATATACTAATTAGGGAATGGTGCTTTCTATTATTTAATAAGTCTAGCCTAATTTTCTGAGCCAAATGAGCCAAAATGAGGCTTCTATCACAGAAGTTTGCTGTAAAAAGTGTTTTATCAGTTTACTGTTTTTCTTCTAATTTTGTCTTTGGGTTTTTGGTGCAAAAACTTAAAAATTTTATTTAAACAAAATTATCATTTTTACTTTCCATGAACTTCTCTGTCTCAAGTTTGATCACAAACTCTTCCCCTATTCACAAATATAAAATAAACAATTTCCCCCCATACTCTCCTAATCTGCTTATATCACCCTTTCTATCTAAATCCTGTACCCATTTTGAGGTTAACTTGGTATATGGTGTGAGATACTGGTCTATGCCTGGTTTCTGCCAGACTGCTTTCTAGTTTCCTCAGCAGTTTTTATCAGATAATGAGTTCTTGCCCCAGTAGCTGGGAATATTTGGGTTTGTGAAACATTAAATTACTGTGTTCATTTGCTTCCAGAATTGCTTCTAAAGTCCAACTCTACTATGATCTTTCAGAATAGTTTGGGCCTTAGTAGCATTTGGCTTTGACTACCATTACTTTCATCCCAGGTTCAATATACTTTCTGCAGTATATCCTGGTAAAGTTGAAGAAAAAGCATTTTGGTACCCTAGAATCAGGAGATTCCAAAGTATTGGACTTGGAATCAGGATGCTGAGTTCCAGTTTTATTTTCACCATTTATTAACCATATTACTTGAAGCAAGTTGTTTTAGCTTATGAGTTTTAGTTTCTTCATCTGTAAAATGGGGGTACTTGCACTACCTCATGGGAAAACACTTTTAAAAAATCCAGATTCTGTAATTAACTGTCTTTTCTAGTAAAATGAGTATTGAATTTCAAATCGAAGGAATTGGGTTCAAATTTGGCCTTTGTCATTGTGTGATCTTGATCAAACCTTTGGACTTAGTTTACTCATTTGATAAATGAAATTGGACTAGTGGGTCCCTTGGATCTTTTCTAGATCTTAAGTAATGGAAATAATGAGATGACTTGAATACTGGAGATTATGGACCTAGAGATATAGATGAATTTAGAAGCAGATGGCCAGAAAATGTGATAATTTTTTTAAATGATGCTTTCTACATGACTGATCCATGTAGATTCACACTAAAACTATTCCCACAAAAATGAATATTAAAGATTGGAAAAGGGGCAGCTAGGTGACGCAGTGGATAGAGCACCAGCCCTGAAGTCAGGAGGACCTGAGTTCAAATTTGACTTCAGACACTTAATGCTTCCTAGCTGTATGACCATGGGCAAATCAGTTAACCCCAATTGCCTCAGGACAAAAAAAAAAAAAAAGAATTCTGAGATTCTAGGTTTTTTGAATAGCTAGTGTTCCCAGGGAAACCTGATCAATGAGTCAGTCATTCATTAAGCACCTGCTCTGTATCATAGTAGGCAATGTGGATACAATGATAAAAATGAAGTGGGATACAAATATCCTTTGGATTGAGTTCTGTCTCTTATTGTATCCATTATCTTCCTTTTTCCTAAAAGAAGGGGAAGGAAGAGGAGCAGAGGAAATCCAAGAATCCCACAACCTTAATTTTCAAATAAAAAGAGGGGAAATGAGGGTAGGCCATCACAAAATGGGAGGTTGCCCAGTGTTTTTCTTTCTCTGTTAAAGCAAACACCATAAGGCTCCTTTTCTCCCATGGAAAATGTTTTGATTAATATGTCAGGAAACATGACTCAGTCGATGCTTTTGTCAGGGCCCATACAGGAAATTTGGGTGCCAGGGATTCCAACTGCCACTGTTTGTTTCCTCACTCCTCCTTTGATATTCACAGCCTCGCAGGGCTGTCTCCAGCCTGCTCCCAACTTCCCTCCCCTTATCCCTCCAATCCCCAGTCTTCCTTTCCTATAAGTACTTGAGGCAGTTTACTCCAGAGACATAGAACTGAGATCTCCCTCTACACAGATGGCCCTGAGGGGGACCTGGAACTTGGTGGAAGGATCCAGTTGCTTAATACCAAATCATGAGGGCTATTACAAGAGTTGTGACCAGCATGTTCAAGCAAGATGAACCTGTATCCAAGCTTTGAGAAATGCAAGGGTAGATAATTGAGAGGTTGAAGGTGCAGACTCGAAGCTCACACATACACTATCCTATAGCCAAATAAATGAGATTATCTGCCATTTCTACATACCTCTTTTAGTGTCTGTGTGTGGTCATGGTGAATTCTCTGCCTCTTCTATAAATTGAAGGATTGTTAGTTTTGGAATTTAAATGAATAAAAAAAGCACTTATTAAACACTTGCCTTGTGCTAAGACCTAAGAATACAAATAGAAAAGAAAAATAGCCTTTTCTCTCTTGGAGTTTCCATTCTAATGTAGGAGGCTTCTGTTGAAAATCAGATGGAAGGAGTCTCTGGTCCTTAGGGTTCAGCAGCAAAGCAGGTGGTAATGAATCTTCTTTAATGTCTTTTCCAAGGACAAAATGATACCAGTTTCTGATATTGAATCATTTGACAAGCTGGGGATCCCAGGAATCTCAAGGTTGTTTTTGTTTTGTTTTGCCCATTGGTGGCAATTGGTTGGTAACTGGTATAAGAGGGGCCCTTCTCCTCAAAGGCTGCTCTCCTCAACAGTGGCTTAAAAGCTCAAGTTGGAATTTTTGTATTGTCAAGGAATTGGAAATTGAATGGATGCGTATCAGTTGGGAAATAGCTGAATGATACTGTATATGAAAATAATAGAATATTATTGTCTTCATAAGAAATGATGAGGAGGCTGATTTCAGAAAAGCCTGGAAAGGTCTACGTGAACTGATGCTGAGTGAAGTGAGCAGAACCAGGAGAACACAATTGTAAACAGGAACAAGATTATATGACAATCAACTGTGATGGACTTGGCTCTTCTCAAAAGTGTGGGTGATTTAAGATAATTCCAAGAAACTTGTGATGGAAAATGCCATCTACATCCAGAGAGAGAAGTATGGAGACTGAATGTGGATTGAAGCATAATATTTTCACCTTTTTTTGTTTTTTGTTTTCCTTTTTGGTCTGACTTTTCTACTACAACATGACAAATATGGAAATGTGTTTTAAAAGAATTGCATATATTTAACCTATGTCAGATTGCTTATTGTTTTGTGTAGGAGGAGGTGAGGGAGGGAGAAAAATTTAGAACACAAAGTTTTACAAAAATTAATGTTGAAAACTATCTTTACATGTATTTGGAAAAATAAAACACTATTGAAAGAAAAAAATAAAATAAAAAATAAGCTAGAAATAGAGCCAATGGTTTGGGAGCACCATTGTTCCTAAGCCTTGGGCTGATGTGAGATGATGTGAGAAGAGGTGGTAGTTGAAGTGGTTTCACTTGGCTGGTTCTTGCTTCCTCCTTTCTCCCTCTTACTACAACTGGGTTGGTCTGTTCTTCCCGATGGCAACAGATGGTGTTAATGGTGGTAGAGATGGCAGGACTCCTCTACAAGGAGAATTAAAAGACCTGGATTAGGGTCTTGGAACCTTCAATCACTAGATAGTGGCTAGAGGTAGTCTTTATTTCTCTGGATCTCAGTTATCTCATTTATATAAAAGGGGATAATAATATATTACTTCCTGAAGCCAGGGGGCTTAGACCACATGACTTTTTGAGGTCCTTTTCTTAGATCCCATGCTTATTATTATTGTTTGACTTAGAACAAACTATTCAACCTCTGAACCTCAGCTTACTCATCTATATTGGAAAATTGTTTTTTATATAAATACGAACATATTATATTATGTAACAGCCTTTTTAGAACTATTGTAAAAATGAATTTTATAAACTTTAAAGTATTATGTAAATATGAGTTATTTTTATTTAAGATCTAAAGATTTAAAGATTTATCTTTAATATATTTATTTTTAACATTGTCCTTATATAAATATGAGCTGTTATTAAATATTTAGTGGGGAGAGGGATGCTATATTGTACCTATCATTCTTCCACGAACCCAAGTACCTGCCTCCCCTCACCCAAATCTTCTATAGTTGCACTGTTTACAGCATTATTTTCCTTAAAACAGTTAGCTTATTTTCTTTAATTGAAAAAAAGGTTTTTTTTATTAGTATTTTGTTTCTGATATCATCATAGTTATTGCTAGTATTCTTTCTCCTCATTCCAGAGAGTCATTCAATTATAACAAATGGTGGTTTTTTTAAAGAGGAAAACTGAGCACAACTAATTAATATACCAAAAAAGTTCAAAAGAGTGAAGTTTAAAACACCTGTGGACCTTCTACCTCCATAAAGAGGAGAATTAGGGGTGTCTTGTCATGTCTTTTCATTTGAGTTCTGCTTGATCTTTATAATTTTGTTATATTCACTTTTGATTTTTTGGGTATGTGGATTGTTCTTTCTATATACATTGTTGTAGTTATTATGCCTATTGTTTTCTTGACTCTACTTACTTAACTCTGCATCAGTTCATGTAGATCTTTCCATTCTTCTCTATATTCATCACATACATAATTTCTTACACCAAAGTAATATTCCTTTTTTAATAATATTTTTTTTAATTTTCAAAATATATGCAAAGATAGTTTACAGCATTCACCCTTGCAAAACCTTGTGTTTCAAATTTTTCTATCTCTCTTCTTCCTCCCCCATTCCTTAGACAACAAGTAATCTAATCTATGTTAAACACATGCAATTTTCCTATGCATATTTCCTATGCATATTTATCATGCTGCACAAGAAAAATCAGATCAAAAAGAAAAAGAAAAAAAAGCAAGCAAACAAGAAAAAAGGTGAAAATACTATGTTATGATCCACACTCAGTCCCCACAGTCCTCTCTCCATCACAAGACAATTGGAACGGGCCTTAATACAATGTTCTTTTAGTTCTACTCAATCCACTTAACATCAGTTCATGTAAGTCTCTCCAGGCCTCTCTGAAATCATCCTGCTGGTCGTTTCTTACAGAACAATAATATTCCATAACATTCATATACCATAACTTATTCAGCCATTCCCCAACTGATGAGCATCCACTCAGTTTCCAGTTCCTTGCCACTACACAAAAGGCTGCCACAAACATTTTTGCCCATGTGGGTCCCTTTCCCTTTTTAAAGATCTCTTTGGGATACTGACCCAGTAGAGATACTGCTGGATCAAAAAGTATGCACAACTTGATAGCCCTTTGGGCATAGTTCCAAATTGTTCTCCAGGATGGTTGGATCAGCTCACAACTGCACCAACAATGTATTAGTGGTCCAATTTTCCCACATCCCCTCCAACATTTATCATTATCTTTTCCTCTCATGTTAGTTAGTCTGAGAAGTATGTAGTGATACCTCAGAGCTGTCTTAATTTTCATTTCTCTAATCAATAGCAGTTTAGAGCATTTTTTCATGTGACTAGAAATGACTTTAATTTCTTCATCTAAAAATTGTTCATATCATTTGACCATTTATCAATTAGAGAATGGCTTATATTTTTATCAAAAATGCTTTATTTTCACAATTTGTTTACCCATTCTTCAATGTATGGATATCTACTTTGTTTCCACTTCTTTGCCATCACAGAAAAAAAATCTCTGCTATAAATATTTTTTAAATCTTTTTTTAATATTTTTCCCAATTACATGTAAAAATAATTTTCACATTCTTTTTTTTCAAATCTTGAGTTCCAAATTCTCTCCCTCTCCACCATCCTCATTGAAATAGCAAACAATTTTATCTAGGTTATACATGTGCAATTATACAAAATACATTTTCATGTGCTATAAATATTTTGCAGTATATAGAGTTTTTTTCTTATCATTAGCATCCTTGGGGTATAAGCCCAATAATGGAATCTCTGGTTCAAATGGTATGAACATCTTTATTTGTATAATTTGTATAATTACAAATTACTTTCCAAAATGATTATATATCATTTCAAAGCTCTAGCAACAATTAGTCTTCCTATAAAAACACAATCTCTCCAATCCTGAATATTGCCATTTTTAGTTATCTTTGTGGATTTTCAGGTTACAAAATGAAATTCCAGGGTTGTTTTGATGTGCACTTCTCTTACTATTAGTGATCTGAAACATTTTTTCAGGAGGTTGTGATTACATTTCAATTCTTTTGCATATCCTTTGGCCACTTATCTACTCATCTTTTTGGGAATAGTTATTAGTAATCTATATATTACTATATACAATATGCATACAACATATGATATAGTATATTACTAATATAATACTATATTATATGTATATGTATGTGTATGTGTATGTATACACATACATATCTTGAATATGAAACCCTTCTCAAGAAATTTGATACAAAGATTATTTTCTCATTCAATTACTTCTCTTATCCTTTGTGCATTAATTTTGTTTATGCAGAAATTTTTCAGTTTCATGTAATTCATTTTATCTATTTTATTCTTTAAAATTGCTTTTATCTCTTATTTGGTTCCTATATTTCTAAGGGGTGAGGCAAAGATAGGGAATAAGAAATAACACCCCCAAAAAAATTTGCCTGCAGATTTAGACATTTTTATTTTTATTAAAGAAGCTAATAACCTGATACCAGATGGTCTGACCTTCTGTGGATTTGGGGGGGTTAATATAAGGAAATCATCATTGATTGGCACAAGGGCCTAGAATATTGAATACAGTTCCCTCTCTCTGTTTGGCCCCTCTTAACTCTGCATGATTTTAATTCATTCAGTCTTGTGGATATTATGACTAATCAATCAGATTAGTCTTTTCTAATGACAGGAATGCTGGATTCCCCTTTTTCATACTCTTTGGCTTATTAATATCCACCTGGGAATGATTTATTTATAGCTTAAGCCTAAGTTGTTTCCCCAAACAAAAAAGGTTTCCCCAAAAGGAGAAATAGAAAGGGACACAATATACAATTTGTACCAGGTATAAGATAGACATTTATTTTCTTCAAAAAAAAAAAAAAGTGCTAAAGCATAAAAAGGAAACCTCTCACCAGATTGAATTAACAGCAACACTCAAAACAATTCAGTAACTTAACTTATAAGTAGAGTTATACTTTCTTAGAATTCACACTTAAACCTCATCAGAACATGGGATTGCTGATTAGACATTTTACATTTCACCCAGGCTTTGCCTGTCCAAAAAAATTCTGAGCCAATCCTATTTGACACTATCTTTTTTTGTTTTGTTTTGTTTTGTTTTTAATTATATGTATATATAAACTTTTAAAATACACATTTCTTTATGAATCATATTGGGAGAGAATAATCAGAACAAAAGAGAAAAACCACGAGAAAGAAAAAAAAACAAAAAAACAGAAAAAAGAAGTTAGCATAACATGTGTTGATTTACATTCAATCTCCATAGTCCTTTTTCTTTTGCAGATGGCGTTTTCTATCCAACTTTTATTGGAATTGCTTTGAATCACTGAACTATTGAGAAGAACCAAGTCTTTCATAGCTGATCATTGCACATTTTGTTGTTACTGTCAGACTATCCTTTTGGGGAGCATGGGACAGAGAAAGATAGATCAAGGCAGCTGCAGCACCACAATGCTATTTCTATCCACATAAGGGAGATATGGATTATAAAGCTGTACACATAAGGTGGGACCAGAAAATGTGAAAGTCAAACTTCTTTTCTTGCTATTTATCCTAGTGGCTTGAAATTCAGTAAGCATTTGGTTCATTTTGGAATAGAGGCCATAGTCTATCTAGGAGCAGTAGTAAAAAGAGTAGAAGATACTGAACCAGAGGAACTTAGGAGCCATTTACTGCACACACACTCCCACCCCCTTCATATTCCCACTGGGATATTAGTAGGATTATGCTGGAGCTAGCTCCTGGTTGTTAAATTTTCAGTTTAAGCATTTACACTTTAGAAATCCTCAAATGCTTTAAAGCAAGGCTTGATTTATTGTTTTGTTGATTAAACTTTAAGTGATGGAGAAAATATTAATAATGAAGATTAAACTTAAAAATGCTTCATGCATTTTTGGATCGATTATTAAATATTTACTGGCATACACTCTAATAGGGGGTCTAGATATTAAATGATCTGCTCAAAGTCGATAGCTAATGGAGTTACGATGAGAATTGTAATCTTTAGAGTTTTAATCAGTGCTCTTTTTTTCTAAATCCCACTGTGGAAAGTCTGCGTTTTGGTTCCAGCTCTGCACTTGATAGTAAGTACTTGAGCAAGTAATTTCTTCTCTCTACAACTTATCTGTAAAATGAAGATTATAATGCTTCATGCCCTGACTGACTCAGAAGAATTGTTGAAAGGATCAAATGAGATGACAGATGTGAAAGGCTTTGTAAACTATAGTGCTTAATAAAAATGTCAGGCAGCTTTGTTATTATTTCTTATCTTTTCCATAATTGGTTCTTGAAGAGCAGGGGCATCAAATGCTCTTTAGGCTGGGCCTTCCTTTGGTCACTGTTTGAACAGCTGTGAGTTTCCTGGTAACCTCAGATAGGGTCTAGTGGTAACAGATCAGTTTTCCTCCATAGGAAAAGGGTCTAGGATAGGATGGGTTTCCCTTGAGTCTATTGTGAGATTTTTACTAAAATCATGATTGATAGCAGGGAAGGAAGAAAGATCTTTTTCTGCTCTTTTTTCTACAGCTTCAGGAGTTGAAGGGCAATTCCTTTTTAGGGGGGTTGGGTTGTTCAGTTTTCTGGCTTCTGCCTGAACTGATAACTAGGTTTAAAAAAAAAATTAATACACGTTGCTTTATGAATCATGTTGAGAGAGAAAAATCAGAGCAAAAGTAAAAACCATGAAAGAGATTAAAAAAAACCCAAAACAGTAAAAAGAAATAAGCAGAACATGTGTTGATTTACATTTAGTCTCCTTAGTTCTTTTTCTGGATGTAGATGGCATTTTCTATCCAAAGTCTATTGGGATTGCTTTGGATTACTGAACCACTAAGAAGAATCAAGTCTTTCACAATTGATTATTCTTACTGTTATTGTGTACAATGTATTCCTGGTTCTGCTTGTTTCACACATTATCACATGTAAAGCTTTCTGGGCCTTTCTATAATAAGCTTGTTCATACTTTTTTATATAACAAAAATATTCCATTACTTTCATATATTACAACTTGTTCAGCCATTCCCCAATTGATGGGCATCTACTCATTTTCCAATTCTTTGCTACCACAAAAAGAGCTGCTACAAACATTTTTGCACATGTGGATCCCTTTAACTCCTTTATGATTTTCTTGGGATATAGACCCAGACTACTAGGTCTTTAAGGTTCAAGAGAAGTGTGGCTAATATTCAATTAATCAATAGTAGTTGTATCTTCCAATTTAATCAAGAAACTTTTCCCATATTTAAAAAAAAGATTAGGATTAGAAAAATCTTCATAGTTTAACCCCTAATCTGCCTCTTACTTTCTGCGATTATACTCTGAGCTGGTGGGTTGGTCAGGGATTAATTCTTCACTCCCCTCCCCCAACTATATCCATATCTGTATCTATATATGTTTCTGTATACTTTTTTAATCTTCACCTTCTCTTCATGCGCTTTTTAATTTTTTAAATTGAAATTATCTTTTTTTTTTTTTGTGATTTCTATTCTTTGGTTAATCTTTCTTCCTGCATCCCTTACCATTTTGGGAAAATTACTTCATTTGGTTCTCTTCCCTTTTTTTTTTTTTTTTTTTTCAGATGGGCCTTTTTATATTAAGGTGAGAATTTATTTTGAGTCTTTTGTGTTATATGGTAAAAAGATGTTGATCTAAACTTAATTTCTGTCAGTGAATATTTAATAGCTATTTTTGTTTAGAGAACAAAAGGTGTAGACAGGAAAACAGAAGACATGTAATAGGGGATGAAAAACAGTAATTTGGCTACAACAGAGAATATAAGAGGGTTAAGGAAGGAAAAATATAAGAATACCTTAGATCTTACTAATATTTATACTATCCCCATAACTTAACATAGTTTCTTAAGCATAGTAAAACAGTAGAGTTTGCATAGAAGGTGGAGTCAGAAGAGATGGTTCAAATCTCAGCTCTGTCAATTGCTAGTCAAATGACTTTGGACAAGTCACTTCTTTGGAGACCAATATCTTTATCTGCAAAATGAAGGGATTAGACTAAATGATCTGAGGTCCCTCCCCACTTTTAATCCTTTGCCAATAGGCTTATCTCTGCTAATCTGAATTTACCAGTTACTAGGGTTTCTCTCCTTTCTTCCTTGTTGGAAGCTAAAGAGGTATTTTGATCATTGACTTTGGTCAACTGATCAGAAACAGTCTTCTATGAAGAAGTTGCTTTCTAGAAAAGAAAAGAACCATGGAAGCAAAG
Organism: Myrmecobius fasciatus; assembly: GCA_023553655.1. Classification (NCBI taxonomy): domain Eukaryota; kingdom Metazoa; phylum Chordata; class Mammalia; order Dasyuromorphia; family Myrmecobiidae; genus Myrmecobius; species Myrmecobius fasciatus. The sequence goes on along the minus strand of JAJPUD010007798.1, from coordinate 38,027 downwards.
GACTTTAAGTGTGCTCCTTAAGGGCCAGGAATAGACAGTAATCTGATTGAATTAGGCACTTAATGAAATTGCTTTTCATTGGAATAAGTGATGGCAAATGAGATATACAGGTTTAATACTAAAAGCTTAGTTGGCTTGAATGAGTAATGAATTAGCTTGCCTCCCATAGGATGTCTCCTGAACTGTTCTTACCTAGCCTTATTATCTGCAGCATCCCTTGAACATAAAAATATATGGATACCCATAGTTGTATATATAATTTATGCTTAAATATATACATGTATTTACATACATATATACTATAGAGTTTACATATATGTATATGTATACTCTGCAATAGCAGGAAGGGATAAACATTGAGTGCATACTTCATACGCCAAACACCATGCTAAGCACTTTTACAAATATTATATTTCTTTTTTCTTCCTTCCTTCCTTCCTTCCTTCCTTCCTTCCTTC
>JAJPUD010007798.1:0-30171 GCA_023553655.1 Myrmecobius fasciatus | reverse complement strand
AAGGAAGGAAGGAAGGAAGGAAGGAAGGAAGGAAGGAAGGAAGGAAGAAAGGAAGAAGAGAGGGAGGGAGAAGAAAGATCATTTGATAGTCCTATATCCTCATTTTACAGATGGGAAAATAGAGACCCAGAAATAGCTCAAGCTCACATAGTTAATAAGCATTGGGATTCATGACCAATTCTGCTTCTTCTAAATGCACTGCTCTCTGGCAAGAGGTGGGCAGGCCACAAAACCCTCTGGGATTGATAGTTTTTTTTCAATTTGAAAAGAAATTATCCCAAGAATAGCCTTCTAATGGGGGTGCAGCTTTTCACTCACACTTATAATAGGAGTTTGGAGAATCTCAAAGAAAGAGAATAAGTCAGAGGTGTTAGTTATCCGTCACATCTGCCATTCCTTCCTGTCAGACTATGAGAGATGACCTCCTTTTGGACTGACGAGCTACAAAGCTTGTTCTAGTTTGACTCATGTGACTCTCTGTGGGCTTTATCATGGGGGGCTCACGCCGTACCAAAATTGGGGAGAAAAACTAGCCAGCAGAGAACAAAGGGCAGGCCCTCTCCTACCCACCCAGTCTTGCTTCTGGTTGTTTTTCTTACATTTATTCTGTTAAAGAGCACATTTGTCAAATTTATTATTATTTCTTATAAATATCTGTGGCCAGCCCTGTCCTTATGTTTGAAGCCTTTGAATACAAAGGAAGTTATTGAGGAGAAAGAGATCTTTCTTAGCACAGGGCTGGTAGTCCTACCCCTGTTGACATCATCATTTTAGAGTCAAGTTCTAGTGCATCTGCCTGTGGCTGAGAAACCAATGCAAGCTCTGAATGCTCTACACCAGGTCGGGCACAAATAGTTTACAGGGACATTTGGGGCGGATTCTCTAAATTTGCACATCTTGTGTTTCTTTTGGGCTATTTTAATTCTGCATTGCTGATAGAACAGAGCACCTTCTCTGATGAGGGCACACTGTGCTGGGCAGTCCTGTGCCAGTGTCTGCCATGTCACACAATCAATCCCAGAGTTCTTCAGAGAGACCTTAGGAGTGTCTTTGTATCACTTTTTCTGACCACCAAGTGGATACTTGCATAAAATAGTCTTTTAGGTAAGGTTAATGGGCTGAGATTCAGCCCATTGGAGTTGCTCCAGCCCAAGGCCCATTGATAATCCTCTAACTAGGGACACAAAGCAATAGATGACTGGGCCTTTGCTTCAGGGTGCTGAACTTGAGAAGATGCTGACAGCATTTGTGATTCTTCAGCAATAGAAACCATAAAGTTTAGCACTTAGTTGAAATGAATTAGTTAAAACAGGAAGCTATCAGATGCTTTCTTTCCCCAGAAATCATTTATTTTCTCTTCATTTCCTTCCTCTTCCCTCTCTGACCTTGTGGTGCTTTCTTTCTTTCTTTCTTTCTTTTTTTTAAACAATAGCTTTTTATTTTTAAAAATACATCAAAGATAGTTTTCCTCATTTACCCTTGAAAAATCTTGTGTTCCAAATTTTTTTCGGTCTCTTTCCCCTCCCCCTCCCCTTTCCCTAGACAGCAAGTAATCAAAGACAAGTTAAACATGCAATTTTTCTAGACATAATTCTTTATTCGTTATGATGCACAAGAAAAATCAGCTCAAAAGGGGGAAAAAATGAGAAAGGGAAAAAAAGTAAGCAAACAACAACAAAATACTTTGTTGTAATACACATTCAATCCCTATAGTCCTGTCTCTGGAGGCAGATGGATATCTCTATCACAAGTTCTAAATTACCTCATTGTTGAAAAGAAAAAGGCATATTATTTTCAAGCCACTTTCCCAATGGTTACACTGCCTCAGACACTAAAATTGTCAGTTACTGATCTGGTGGATGCTTATTGGGAGGAGTCTCTTTTTAAGCTCCTTAGTCTGGGGCTATATCATTTCTGTGTCTGATTAAAACATTCTTCAGGGGAAAGAAGAGACAGCCTGGACCTAAGGCAAGAAGAGTTAGCTGGAACCTCCTTATCCAGACAGTGGTATCTAATCCATCATTCCCTATTCTTTTAAAAGAAATGTAGAAATAAACAGTAGAATTGCTAGAGCTTTTCCCTCTATGGTTACCTTCCATTTATTCTGCATTTTCAATGTACCTATTTTTTTTTTTTTTTTACATATTGTTTTCCCCATTAGAATATAAACTCCTTAAGGGAAGGAACTATTTTTTTTTTCCTTTGTTTATGTCCCTAGGACTTAGCGTTGCATGGGACATGGTAAGTACTTAATAAATACTTATTTGGTTGAGTTAGAGGGAAAGACCTCTACAATCTTTCTGATAAATGGCCACTAATTTCTACTCAGACTTCCAGAGATGGAAATCTTACTGTCTCTTGCTGCAGCCTGCTCTATTTTGGCATAGCTCTTACTGACAGGAAGTTTTTCTTTTATTCAAGCCCAATCTGCTTCTCCTTAGTTCTCATTCTACTCTCTGTGGTCAAGCAGAACATTTCTTTCATATGGCAGTTTTTCAAAAATATATAATTCTGGGGCAGTTGGGTGGCACAGTGGATAGAGCACCAGCCCTGAAGTCAGGAGAACATGAGTTCAAATCTGATCTGAGACACTTAACATTCCCTAGCTGTGTGACCCTGGGCAAGTCACTTAACCTCAATTGCCTCAGAATATATATATATAAAGAGAGAGAGAGAGAGAGAGAAAGTGAGAGAGAGAGAGAGAGAGAGAGAGAGAGAGAGAGAGTTCTTCAAAACCTCAGTGCAAGTGTACAGGAGCTACCCCAGTCTGTGATATCCCAGTTGTCTGGGAAGGCACAGTTCTGCCTCTTTGAAGAATGAGGTAGATATTTGCCAGAAACAGTGAGCATAAATATGTTACTGCCATCTTGCACCACCAGCAAGAGAATCATTGCTAAGCAAGTATCACAAACTAAGCCAGGATTGAGCAGCACATAGCTCCATTTTCACTAGAGATGGAAAGAACGTACTGCTCCATGTTGGAAAGATCAATCCAGGGACATCATGGAAGAAGCATTTACCCAAACCTGATATCTAATAGCTTCCTATTTAATTAAGTATTCTTTCTAACTAGGTATATATCTTTGCTGTTTCTAAGTTACTGAAGGACTATAAGCACTTCCCATGCCCTATAATTCAACATCTTGAGTCAAAGCTCTGTCCACTCCACCCTAGTTATGATTTTGAACAGAAAGAATCTTTTAATATATATATATATATGTATATATATATAATTTTCTTTTTTATTAAAGCTTTTTCTTTTCAAAACATATGTATGGATAATTTTCAACATTCATGCTTGCAAAACCTTGCATTCTAAATTTTTTCTCTTCCTACCCCCCATCCCCTCTCCTAGATAGCAAGTAATATATGTTAAACATGTGCAATTCTTCTATACATATTTCCACAGTTATTGTGCTGCACAAGAAATATCAGATCAAAAAGGAAAAAAATGAGAAAGAAAACATAATGCAAGCAAACAACAACAAAAAAAGTGAAAAATACTATGTTGTGATCCACACTCAGTTCCCACAGTCCTCTCTCTGGATGCAGATGGCTTTCTTCATCATAAAATCATTGGAACTGACCTGAATCATCTTATTGTTGAGAAGAGCCACATCCATCAGAATTGATTATTATATAATCTTCTTGTTACTGTGTACAATAATCTCCTGGTTCTGCTCAATTCACTTAGCATCAATTAATGCAGGTCTCTCCAGGCCTCTCTGAAATAATCCTGCTGATTGTTTCTTACAGAACAATAATATTCCATGACATTCATATACCATAACTTATTCAATCATTCTCCAATTGATGGGCATCCATTCAGTTTCCAGTTTCTTGACACCACAAAAAGGGCTGCCACAAACATTTTTCCACATGTGGGTCCCTTCCCCTCCTTTATTATCTCTTTGGGATATAAGCTCAGTAGAAACACTGCTTAGTCATAGTTCCAAATTGCTCTCCAGAGTGGTTGGATCCGTTCACATTTCCACCAACAATGTATCAGTGTCCCAGTTTTCCCACATTCTCTCCAACATTCATCATTATCTTTTCTTGTCATCTTAACCAATCTGAGAGGTATGTAATGATACCTCAGAGTTGTATTAATTTGCATTTCTCTGATCAATAGTGATTTAGAGGACCTTTTCATAAGATTGGAAATGGTTTCAATTTCTTCAGCTGAAAACTGTCCATATCCTTTGACCATTTATTAATCAGAGAATGGCTTAAATTCTTATAAATTTGAGTCAATTCTCTGTATATTTTAGAAATGAGGCCTTTATCAGAACCCTTGGATGTAAAATTTTTCCCCCAATTTACTGCTTCCCTTCTAATCTTAGTCTGCATTGGTTTTATTTGTACAAAAAACTTTTTAACTTAATATAATCAAAATTATCTATTTTGTATTCAATAATGTACTCCAGTACTTCTTTGGTCACAAATTCCTTCCTTCTCCACAGATTTGAGAAGTAAAGCCTTTGTTCTTCTCATTTGCTTATATTATCACTCTTTATGTTTAAATCATGAACCCATTTTGACCTTATCTTGGTATATACCTAGTTTCTGCCACACTAATTTCCAATTTTCCCAGCAGTTTTTGTCAAATAGTGAGTTCTTATCCCAAAAGTTGGGATCTTTGAGTTTGTCAAATACTAGATTACAACAGTCATTGATTATTTTGCCCTGTAAACCTAACTTATTCCACTGATCAGCTACTCTATTTTTTAATATCAAATGGTTATGGTAATTGCTGATTTGTAATATAGTTTTAGGACTGCTACAGCTAGGCTACCTTCATTTGTATTTTTTCATTAATTCCTTTGAAATTCTTGACCTTTTGTTCTTCCAGATGAACTTTGTTATTTTTTCAGAAAGAATCTTAACAACTGGGGCAGCACAGACCATTGAGAAAGTACCCATCTCCCTGACTAGCAGATCTGTGGAGCCTTCCTTTCCCCTGTCCTTCCAGCAGTTTCAACAACAGCTTTTAGCCAATCTATTAATAAGTACTACAAAGCACCTACTATGTATCTGTCTATCCCTGAGCTTATTGTCATGATTATTATTATAACCCATCATCTTTGTGCAACATAATACAATTTGTAAAGTATGTGGGTATTGTGTTAACAGCACTGGACTGGTAGTTAGGAGATTCTTATTTCAGCTTCACTGTTGTGTGAACTTGGCAAGTCATTTCTTCTTTTTGGGCCTCAGTGTGTTTATCTGTGAAATAAGTGAGTTAGAGGAGCAGATCTGTAACATTCTGGTCTTTGCTCCAAAATTCCATGTTCTGAGGTCCTTTCTCGCTCTAACATTCTGAGTTTATAATCCCATGACTCCTCCTTTCTGACATCTCCCAGAGATGGCTCATGGGCTTGGACCCATAGCCTTCCCCTTAAGGATACCAGCTGTTCCCATGTAACATTATACGCCCCCAGTCCATTTCAGGATGCTCTTAAAACAAGGCACAGGCTGGATTTAATTAGATGTTCGTTCAGTTTAATCATCATGGCTCATTTCTATTCAATGCCTCAAAGATGAGAGCAGATGGACTATTTCATGGTGAATCTCTTTAAGTCAGTTATATTAATGTTGGGAAAGTGTCAAGCCTCATCTCCATAAATCCAAGGAGCCAGAGGGCCTTCCAAAGCCACTTCTGGGGGCCCAGAGCTTGCTTTTCATTTGACTCTAATGGCCAGGAGCCCCAGGAAGCAGACATGATCATTTTTCAATCTGAATGTGAGAAAGAACAGTGTACACTAGGAACAGAAGGGAGGAAATTTATAGCTCTTTAGTTTTTTCTCATGTTGTAATTTATTTGGGTACAGGTTTGAACTGGGCTCTATTGGTTCTTAATTCTCTTCACTCTATGAAACTACACCCCTTATTTCCAACACCTTGACCACATATACTTTCTGACTTATATTCCATACAATTCCTCCCCTAAACCCTTCACACACACACACACACACACACACACACACACACACACACACACACACAATCTCTCTGTGTGTCTCTGTCTTTGTTCATCTGTCTGCCTCTCTCTATGTAGTTGTTTAACTAGATATGGGACCACCACAATTAACCTTAACTTCTGGGAGGAATACATGCAAATGGCAGATTTAGAATAGACAAGAGACTGTATTATTTAGCTCCTATGAAGCACGACTCCTCGTTATGACTACCAAACACGGCTATTCCTCATGCCTGAAATGCTCTACTTTCTCCTCACTACCTCCTGTTCTCCTGTCTTCCCTGTCTCCTTCAAGATCCATTTAAAACCCTACCTTTTATTAGAAGTCTTTCTTGATCCCTTTTAGTGCTAGTTCCTTCCATCTGTGATTAGCTCTAAATTATCATATAATTAGCTTATTTGTACATAGCCATTTGCATGATAGTAGTCTGTGACCTTGAGAGAAGAGAGAAGAGACTTTTTTTTTCCCCAGCTCCCAGCACTTAGCAGAATGTCTGGCACATAGTAGGTACATAAAAATGTTAGTTTAGTGTTCAGTCTCCTGGTTTCAGTCTTAATACTGTTTGTCATCAAAGCAGTTTCCCCAAGTGAGGAAAGATGCTAAGCTTGAATAAGTCTTACTTCTCTGTAAGATCCCTTGGTTGGATTCAGATAGTTTACTGTTATTATTATCATATGAATCAGTGGATAAAAACTGGTCTTGAAACCAGGAAGACCCAGATTCTAATCCTTCCTCTAACACATATTGGTGGTAGGACTTAAGGAAAGTCACCTTATTGCTTAATGCTAATTCTTTATGATTATAAATCACAGAGAAGGTTGCAACCAGCACTCGTGGAGGGAGTTCCTTATGTAGTATTTCTGGAACCAATGAAATCACAGGTCTAGTCCTTTTCCTCAAACAGTTTTATATTTTTTATCTCAGATATTCTTCATAAGAGTCTAGTGAAGAAATAAAAGCATGAATAGTAATTGACATTTTATAGAAAAGGAGACCAAACCTCAGGGGAGAGGAAATGACTTGCCCAAGCTCACACAGAAACTTATTAGCAGAAATAATGAATATAAAGAATACAGAGAAGCATAGGAAGAATTATGTGAATTGATGCAAAATGAATTTAGCAAACTGGGCTAATAGTATACCCAAGGACTATAACGATAGAAATGGAAAAAAAAAAAAAAAAAAAGGATACTGAATGGAGTGTATCATAATGATCAAGCTTAGGAAAGGGCATACTTTCTTCCCTTCTTTATACAGGGATCACTGATGTAGAAGAAAGGAACAAACTATCTGACTTTTTGGGTCTGCTGTTTAAATATGCTTAAACTGCTTCCCTATCTACTTATTTAAATTTTTTGTTACAGGGGATAAATAGCTGAGGAGTGAGGAGGGAAGGATATGTCTGAAAAGGAGATAAAAATAAAATATATCAATAAAAATGTAAAAACAAAAACAAAAAAGCTACACAGAGCCAGGACTGGAGTCCAGCTCTCCTAACTCTTAAGTGTTAAATATTTTTCCACTAAATCTTACTCATACTTTAGATGCCAAACTACTATTATCTTTAGTCAGGAAAGAGGTAAAAGGAGTTTTCCTAGAAAGCTTCCCCCAAAACAACAACAACAAAAAAGGGTAAGTGAAAATGTGGCTCAGGATGCAAGTGTAAAACAAAAGAGATTTCTTTCTTTAAACATTATGACCTAGTTTCCTTATCTCAGCTCTCTGGTTATTTGTGTACAAAAGATAGAAACTGAAATCTACTCTCTCATCTTCTGTAACATTTTTGGGGGAAGTGCCCTAGGCCCAGAAGAAAAATAGGGGAAGAGGATGTGCTTAAGGAAAATGGAACCTGCTAAAAGTCATTAGTGAAACAAGATGGAGTTAAATTGTCTTGAAAAGGGAAAATAGTATTTAAACTCAATAACAATGAAAATAATAGTTTAATTTTTTAGAACTTTATGGCTGAGAAGGTACTTTGTAACAGAACTGAAAGAGATCTTGGGGACTGGTCAATTTTACCCCCTCATTTTACAGATATGAGGCAAAGAGAAAAAAATATTATTTCCACTTTATAGATATAGAAATGGAACTAGGACTCCAACTCAAATCTTTTTTGAGGACTTTAAGTTCAATGATTTTTCCATTACATTTTGCTTCCTCACTCAGTGCCCAATATTGGACCCTTTCTCTGTAGGGTCTCAAGAAGAAAGGGCCACAGTTAACCTATCTGGTTATGGATGCAGTATAGTAAAATATGGAAAAAGCACTGGTCTAGGAGACAGACGTTGAAGTCAACTTACTTTGTATCATACTTCTACTTACCCATAAAACCATGAGTAGGCAAATTACTTGATTTCCTTAAGCCTCAGTTTCTTCCTCTGTTAAACGATGGCAATAATATTAGTACTCTTTATTTTACAACATTGTTATGAGGAAGGTGTTTTATAAGGTGCTATAGAAAGTGTGACCTCTTATGACTAAGGGGAGAATTCTTAAATAAATGAGACAAATGATCGCAAAAAAATTAATAGTTTGAATTTCATAAAATTGGAGAGGAAAAGTTGCACTTACAAAAATCAATGCAACTTGGATAAAAAGGAAAGTAGTTAAGTGAGGAAGAAAATCTTTCTATCAAATAATTCTAATAAGGATCATAAATCCAATATATGTAGAAAACTTACAAATATATCAATGGATAGATAGTTTAAAGATATAAACAAGTTTTCAAAATAAAAATTGTAAACTATTAACAACCAAATGAAAGATTGCTCCAAATCATTAATGAGAGAAATGCAAATTCAAAATAATGCTGACAATTGCGCAACCAGCACAAATTGTAGAGATGAGAAAAATTGAAAATAGTCAATTATGGAAGGACTATGAAATTGCAGTATAATATATTGGATTTGTCATATAATTTAACATATTTTAGCATGTATTAGATTACCTTTCATTTAGGGGTGAGGGTGGGGGGAAGAAGGGAAAAAGCTTGGAAAAAAAAGTTTTGTAAAGGTTAATGTAGAAAAATCATTCATATATTTTGTAAATAAAAAGCTTTTAATAAAAAAAAAAAAAGAAAAGAAAATGCAGTATAGGCACACAAATCCACTTTTGATAGAACTGTGAATTGGCCCAAACATTCTGAAAACAATTTAGAATGATGCTTTTAAATAGTGACTAAAAACAATCAACAAGATTTTATTAAACATTGACATTTATTAGACATCAGAGCCACTCATAAGACCCAAAGCTTCCATCACTATCCCCTAAGGTAGTCAAAGACAGAAAGTACGTGCTATCATACCTACCAAAATATTTATAGCAACATCTTTTATGGTAGCAAAAAGCTAGAGAGAGGAGCAGATTCCCACTCATATGGAAATGATGAAACAAATTGTTTCATGTGAATTTAATGGAATATTATTATACCATAAAAAATAATGAATATGAAGTATTGAGAGGAACACAAAAAGACTTATGTGAACCTGTGCAAAATGAAGCAAGCAAAATCAGGAAAACAATATGGACAATGATTATGTTAATGTTAAAGGAAGGAATAATAACCAAAAGACCCACCTCTGAATGCTGTGTGATTATAATGACTAGTCTCAGCTCTGAAGAAGCAATGAGAAAATGTTCTTCCCTCCATTCTTTGCACAGGTGGAGGGTTGTGGGCACAGAATATTGCATATAATTTCATACTTAGTTTATTATTAATCAATAGTGGGAAAAGCAAACTACTTTTCCCTGCCTTTTTTTGTCTTCTGTGATGGGGGGTTGGGGTTGAAAGTGAAAATAATGTAAAAACAAAAGATTATAGATAAAAAAGAGAGAATGTGAATTATTCATCCTAATATTCTGTCACAGAAATTCCATTTTAGGCCACAGCATCTAGACAGCAACTTGGAACCATAGAATCAAGCTAGAAGAGATTATTGTCCTGGAAATAAGTCCATGCCTATATAAACTTCCTTCTCATAACATCCTGACAAGTGTCATCTAACTTTGGATACCATAATAAAAAGACTCTCCTACAGTGTAGTTTGATAGTGTATAATAAAAAGAGCTAAATACCATGGACAGCTGTGGTATAATTTAAAAAAGCATTTATGTGCCTATCATGTGAAAGATACTGTGTCTACACATGGGACAAAATGAACAAAAATGAGACAAAATGGACAAAAATGAAAAAGCATCTATTGATCTATTCTTTTTTTAAATTTTTTTTCTATTGACCTAGTCTTAAATAATTTATATCCTACTGGGAGATGCAACACATAAGAAGATAACAGAATTTGGGCAAATGAAATGCCATCTGAATCACTAGTTTCTAAACTTCAAATCCTCTGATCCTTACATGATGATTCTTTTCTCTGTTCAGCTTAATTCCACAAACATCAACTGAGAACTCATTCCTTGCTTCTATCACTGCTAATTAGTTGTTTTCTCTAGGAAGTGATTAAATTCACCCAGACCCCACCCTCAGAGCAGTCAGAATTATTTCCAGCCCTAATTTCTGGTCAAATTAAATGGAGAAGCCAATTGACCAGTGACCATAACTGAAAGAAGCAGAGAAGTGGGTGAAGAGTGGCTTTCGCTATTATGCAATAAAAAAGAGGAGCTACTCTGTAAGAAACGACCAGCAGGACGATTTCAGAGAGGCCTGGAGAGACTTGCATGAACTGATGCTGAGTGAAACAAGTAGAACCAGGAGATTATTATACACAGCAACAACAGTATTACATGATGATCAATTCTGATGGACATGGCTCTCTGCAACAAAGAATTGTCTCAAACCAGTTCCAATTGTTCACTGAAGAAAACCATATACACCCAGAGAGAGGGATATGAAATATGGACCACAACGTAACATTTTCATGATCTCTATTGATGTTTGCTTGCATTGTGTTGCCTTTCTCTGATTTTCTTTTTTTCTTGTAGATAGGATTTTTCTTGCATAACTTGTCAAGTATTTTAATATAATTAACATGTAGTAGACTTCCTGCCATCTAGGGGAGGGGAGGGGACTGGGGGTAAAAGTTGTAATGGAAAGCCTTGTAAAGATCAGTGCTGGGGAACTACCCATACATGTGTTATACAAATAAAAAGCTTTAATAAAAAAAAAAAGAAAAAAAAGAAAATAAAGAAAAGTATAATAAAAAACAAAAAACAAACAAAACAAAACAAAAAGAAATAGGAGCTACTTATATGTTTGCAATAGACTCATGACATGAAGGGCCTGGGCAAGCCTTTGGGAAGTTTTCTAGAGCTGGAAGAGAATCTTTGGGGATTTAAACTTGGATCCTCTAAATCCAAATGCAATGCCCCTTACAGCATGCTACATTTTTATGATGAACTCATCCAACAAAATTGAGAAATTCTATGCCCAGGGCCTTCCATTATATTGAGACCAGCTCCCACTTGCAATCACATATTTCATGATGTAACAAAAGAGTTGTTGAAAGTCAGAAGAAAAAGCAAAAGAGAAATCATTGAATGAGCAATTCTTTGTCTCAAAGATCTCATGGTATAAAGAATTCTAAATATGACAGTTTCTCTGCTAGATTCTCCCTGCCTCTCTACTCCTACTGCAGATTTTGACTTTCTATCTCTGCAATCATTTGGTCCATTCAGTGCTTAGGCAAAGTGAAGATGATTCCCTATATTTCTTTATGTTAGACTAAACTCCACCCTCAAAAACTATTATCTTACTTAATGACCGCTTCATTGCTTACTCCAACAGATTTTTCTTCATCACCTTTATCTTCATCCACTTCATTCACTTATTCTCTCTTTCTGTCCTGTCACAGTTGAAAATGTATCCCTTTTTTTTTTTGATAAAATTAAGCTCTCTCCCCGAATCCTTGACCCTTTGCCTTCCAGTAAATTCTAGGGTTCTTCTCCAGTAATTATCTTCTCATCATTCCCAGATGAACAAGCATGTGCTCCCCCAATCATTAACAAACGTCTTTAGGAAAATCATCTATATGGGTTGCTTACTTTCCTTTCCTCACCACTCTCTCCTCAATCTCTGGAAGTCTAATTTCCACTCCACTATCCTATCTCAACTGCTAGAGCACTTAGAATCCAGTTATTAATAGGATGAGAAGGTAGGTAGGTGACATAGTAGATAAGTGCTGGGCCTGGATTCAGGAAGATTCATCCTTCTAAGTTCAAATCTGGCCTCAGATACTAATTATCTGTGTGACCCTAAACAAGTCACTTAAACCTGGTTTCCTCAGTTTCCTCATCTGTCAAAAACTCTAAATGGGATCATAAAGAGTCAGACATGACTGAAAAACAAAATTAGTAAGGTAAAAGATGGATAGGGTCCTTTCTAAAACAATAGTCTCAGGAAGGGAAACACCAATGAAAAGTGAAGAGCTCCGTTTCTCAGTGTGGCCATGCTACAGGTGAGGAAAAGAAATCTGGAGAAAGTTCAGGTATGAGTATTAATTGCAACTCAATAGTTCTCTAATTATTTGGGCATCTTCCTGATGCCAATGATTCATTTGGGCTCAGTCGAACCCAAATCTCTGAAGGTCTCTGATTTTCCATTTCCTGCAGAGTATCTACTAGTCCCAAAATCTTGCTACTCTGTTCTGGCAATGGGATACTGACCCCAGAAATTCATCTAAAGGTCTTTCCATCTTTCAAGTAGGGGAAGATCTTTTGCATTACATGCCAGTGTTTTCTTCCCAAAAGGATCACTGAATGGCAAAGCCAAAGAGACCTTTTAAACAGCATCTATTTTAGCCATTGCATTTTACAGAAAGGAAGCTGAAAGTCAGATAATTTAAGTTATTTCCCAAAGTCATGCAGCAAGTTAGGGACATAGCTAATGCTGAAACCCAGAACTCTTGATTTCTTGTCTGTTTTCCCCTAAGGCATGCTGCATCCCCACTGTATCACCACCACTGACCTGTGGGAACTTTACTGGGATTTCATCCAGTGCCTCTGACTCAGCACGGGATTTCTAAAGCTTTGCTTCTATTAATGCAGCTTTCAATTACTGCATCAGCAGTCCCTAACTAGCTGGGCATTCAAGGCATTCTGTAATTTGCTCAAAACCTTTCCAGTCTTCCCTTCTACTATTCTGGAGGCATGTGTACCCTCTGCTCTGGAACTATTTGATGTCTCACAAAGCTCCTGGATTTTCTCACCCCTATATCTTTGGTCATATTCTTCCCTTCATTTGGGAAAGACTTCCCAACCCTAACTCCACTCAATCAGCTCTCTTTATCCAATCTTTCAAGGCCTAGATGAAATGACATGTTTTCCATGAGACCTTCCCTGATGTCCAGAAACCAGAAATGATTCTTTCTTCTTCCAATCCCTCAATCATAGTTTTTAGCTTTCTCTTATGGTTTTTAATATGCTTGTATGACATTTACTTGTATTCCACTCTCTTGTTTCTCCCATTTGACTGTGAGATCCATGTATATTTACATATAACATATGTATATGTATATATGTATATGAATATAGGTTTCTGTAGAGATATATATACATATATATGAGTATTTGAGCATTATAGGTATATATGGGTATATAAGTATATGTGCATATACAGGTCTATATGTGCACACAAGTATGTATATACACATGCATATATGTACACTTATCTATTCATATGTTGTATTTCCCCAAGAGATTATAAGATCCTTGAGGGCAGGGTTTTTTAAAGTTGTCTTTGTATTCTTTGTATTTTCAATGAATAACACTCTATTGCTCTTTATGTATAATTTTGCTATATATATATAATGTTAGGAGGATGGACTCATGACAATAATAATTCATGGATATGTTAAAATTGGCATCTTTGGGGAAAACTAAATCAGAGAAAGTTCTTTCACCCTTTGGGACTTGTGAGTATTCCCAGGACATAGCATGGTGCAAAAAAAAAAAAGGGTAATTTCATTTTTTGTGGTCAGTTCCTAGTGTGGAAAGTCCTTCCACTGAGGGACATAGAATGACGAGCCTGTGAGTAAATGATGTAGAGCTTCCCAGAGGCATCAAGAGCATAACTGACACACACTAGCTAGTTGCCTTGCAATGTCCACGTATAGGATTGGGCTGAAGGGGATGAAAGCAGTGGTCTGGTTCATCTCTCTCTCCTCCGTGGATCCTAATGGACAAACGCTGAGATGGAAGTATGTTTGAGCTCCAGTCACCTTCTCCCTCTCAGCCTCTTGCCTCTGCTTATTCACACTTTCATCCCTGGGCCTTCTCCCTCACAGCTGTTCTCAATTAAACTGATGAATGGAAAAATGACCTGAAACCATCTCATTACCACTAATGTGGTGAGGAGAACATTGTCTGACTTCACCAAAGGTAAGCTGAGTACAGCTGAGGTGAAATGAGGATTTCAAACACATGTGTTTTACAGACTGATTCCAACAATTTAAAGGGTGGTTTCAACAGATAATAATAGTAACTCACACTTACATAAGACTTTTTAGTTTACAAAATACTTTCCTGGTAACAGCCTTCAGACAGTGCAAGCATCATTACTCCCTTTTTACATATGGGGAAACCAAGGCTTCAAGAGGTTATAAAGTAATTTACTCAACATCACACAAATAAAAAGTATCAGAATGAGATTTGAAAGCAGAATTTCTTTTTTTCCTTTTTTAATTGTTGTAAGTTTATTTTAATACACATTATAAATTATGTTGGAAGAGAAAAATTAGAGCAAAAGGGAAAAACCATGGGAGAGAGAAAAAAAAAAGCAGAAAAAAGAAGTGAATATAACATGTGTTGATTTTCATTCAGTCTCCTTAGATATTTTTCTAGATGCAGATGATATTTTCTGTCCAAAGTCTATTGGGATTGCTTCAGATCCCTGAACCACTGAGAAGAACCTAGCCTTTCATTGTTGATTATTGCACATTCTTGCTGTTACTGTGTACAATGTATTCCTGGTTCTGCTTGAAACCCAAGTTTCTTAACACCACCAGTGCAATGATATTTTTGACATCAATTTTTAAATTTTAAGTTCCAATTTATTTCCTTTCCTCCTGCCTCTCCATTATATAGGTAAAAACCCTATTTCTATATTAGCCATGCTGTCCCCCCAAAAGGCAAGAAATATAAGATGAAAAAATATGCTTTAATCTTTCCTCAGAGTTGATCAGTTCTGTCTCTGGAAGTAGACAGCATTTTTCATCATGAGTCCTTTGAAATTGTTGTGGATCATTATATTGATCAGAGCAGCTAAATCTTTCACAATTGATCATCGTGCTGTAACTGTTTACTTTGTTCTTCTGGTCCTGCTCACTTCACTTTGCATCAATTCATGTAAGTCTTCCCAGGTCTTTCTGAAACCATTCCTCTTATCAGTTCTTATAATATAATAATAAAAATATAGTACAATTTTATCCCACAATTTGTTCAAATGACAATATCTCTATAACTGGAAGGAAGTTTGATTTAACTTAGAGAAAATACTTTTACTAACATCCATTTAAGATGAATCACTTCCACGAGTGATTTTCCAGATCACACCTGGCTCTGTAGCCAAGGTGGACCAGCTGGGCCAGGAAGCATGCCTACACAGCCTTGGCTAGACAAGGCTGAGTCCGTTCAACATAAATGGCTTGTCCCCAGGAATACCTCAGGGTATTGGGGGTGGCAGGAGAGGGAAGCCCTTCAGACTGGAGAGAAATGCTCCCCACGTTTCTCCTGTTGGCTGATGAACAATTGCAGCATAATGGAGTCTGTGTGGCGTGGAACTTCTGTGTCTGAGCAGCTGAAGGAAGGATGTGGGCTGCATTTTAAAAAGGAGGCAGGGAGGGAAAGGTTAGGGTAAATGTGTGAGCAGCAGCAGTCTCATTATCCCCAAGACAAGCTTAGATCTGAGCAAAGGATGTGGTGAGAACCCAGATTATTTCATTCTCTGATAAATTTTCCAATTACTCTCACCCTCCCAACATTTCCCCCCACTCATTCCTTACAGTTCGATTCAATTCAATTCAGTTTAGTTCAATACAATTCAATTCAAGGTCCCTTTCGACTCCAAATGTACAATCCCATAAATTCAACCCAACCAACATTTATTAAATTCCTAATCTGGGCCAAACACTGTGGAAGATGGTATGCAAAGAAAACCAACATGGTAACAACAACTAACATTTATATACTACTTTCTGTATGCCAGGTACTGTGCTAAGAGTTTCATCATTATTATCTCATTTGATCCTCACAATAGCCTGGGGACGTGGGTACTATTATTATCTCCATTCTACAGTTGAGGAAACTGAGGCACATCAAGGATAGGATTTGTCCAGGATCACACAGCTAGTGAATTGTCTAAGGTAAGATCGATCTTCTTGAAGCTAGGTCACATGCTCTACTCACTGTTAAACACATATTTGGACATGGCCAATTCTGGAATTTGTTTTGCTTAACTATGAATATTTTTTACAAGAATTTTGTTTTTTTTTTTTTTCTCTCTCTGTCTCTCTTTTTAGTGGGGAAAGAGAAAGGAGGAAAGAAAATAAATCCTTGCTAACTGAAAAAATAAAATTTAACACTAAATATTCCCCACTTTCAAGATGCTGATAATTCATGAGGAAGGATGATGGTTGACTGGAAATGTATTATAATTAAAAGGAGCCCTTTAATGGCAGGTCTCCTGAAAAGGGCTGCTATCTCAGTATATTGTTGTCAGTATGTTCCTCAGAAAGCCATGGAATGTCTCTGGTCCTCATTTGCTTCATTTATAAAATGAGGGTTTAGACTAAATGATCTCCAAAGTCCCTAACAGCTCTGACATTCCATGATCTGGATTTTCCAGCTCTGACTTTCAATGTTTCAAGGTCCATTCAGGCAATGATATTTTGAATTTCTAACACTTTTGGAGTTCCTTCAACAATAGAATCTCACTACTAAGCAATGGTCTTTACATACTGTAGGGACTTCAAAGACACTACTTTTTCAACATTCTTTGTGTCTACAGAGGGCTGTACCAAAACCATTGGGTTAAAAGTTACAGGAAAGCAGATTTCATGCAAGGACATAAGAAAAACAATCCCATTTTTCTTGTGCAGCATGATACTTGTGGAAATATGTATAGAAGAATTGCACATGTTTAACATATGTTGGATCACTTGCCATCTAGGGAAGAGGGTAGGGGGAAGAGAGGGAAAAAATTAGAACACAAGATTTTGTAAGGGTGAATGTAGAAAATTTTCCATGTATATATTTTGAAAATAAAAAGCTTGAGTTAAAAAAAAAAAGAAAAAAATCTCAATGATTAGGATTGTCTGAACAATGCAACCAGTATTATCCTACAAGTGTTTAGTATGTACTTGCTATGTGCAAGGCACTATGCTAGGTTAGTAGGGATACTTAAAAAAAAAAAGGAAAAATAATTACTGTCTTCAGTAGGCTTATATTTTGCTGAGGAAAAGCAACCTGTAAACCTATATGTGTATACAAACATATATTTATGCATATGTGTAAATATATGTATATATATACATATATACAAATTTATGTGTATAAAATACATTGTTAGTGAATATTCACATACACAAATGTATATTCATACACACACACACCTTTGAAAAGATAGAAAGTATAGAAAGGAGAACCCAGAAAAGAGACTTGAAGAGGTCTCCTTAGGAGGAGGAAGATGAAACAACAAAGGGGTTTGTATAGAAGATGTATCCAGGAATGGGTGACCACAGGGTCAAAGTCCACAGGGAGGATGAGAAGGATGAGAATGAGAAAAAGCCAGTGGTTTTAGCAATTAAGACAGTGTTAATAATTTATAAGAGAAATCATAGTTGAATAGTGAGGTCAGAACTAGATCTCATGATTGAAGGGTTGAGAACTGGGTGGAAGAAAAAGAAATGTAGGTGATGAATTTAAAGGGCTTTTTATAAGGAGGTTGGCTATAAAAGAAAGGAGAAATGTGGAATGATAATTTGGGGAGAGAGTAGGGTAACATGAAGGGTTTTTGGTTTTTTTTTTTTTAAGGATAGGAAACTGAACTTATTTGGAGGCAAGGAGCAAATAGATGGAGACTGAAGACTAAAAGAGGAAGGGAAATTTAAAAGGCATATTGCTGCAGGAGATGGGAGTGAAAGGGTTCTAAATTTTTTTTTCCTGAAGGAATTGGGGTTAAGTGACTTGCCCAGAGTCACACAGTTAGGAAGTATTAAGTGTCTGAGGCTGAATTTGAACTCAGGTCCTCCTGACTTCCAGGTCAGTTCTCCATCCACTGTACCATCTAGCTGCTCCAGAGTTCTAAATTATCAGACATAAATAGAATGGTTGGCTTTGGTGAGGAGAAGGGCCATGCCATGATTTAATCAGGAATGAACTGACTTGATAGGCAGCTAGGTGATCGAGTAGATAAAATACTGGAGCTGAAGCTGCAGATTTACTTGTGTTCAAATCCCACTTTAGATATTTATCATCTGTGTGACCCTAAGCAAGTCATTTAATCTGCTTCCTAATCTGTAAAATGAAGATAATAGAAACTACCTCCCAAGATTGTTGTGAAGATTAAATAAGATAATATTTGTAAAGCATTTTGTAAACCTTAAAGTGCTATATACATGATAGCTAATGTTATTTGAGTTTGGTAGCAATTTCCCCATCACTACAAGCACTCAGGTTAAGACTGGATGAGATAAATTGTAGAAGGGATTTCTAAACAGCATGAAAGGTTTAACAAGATGACCACTAGGATTCTCTCTAATTCTAAAATTCTCTGTCTCTAAAGCCCTATTCTATGGAAAAGAATTTTATTTTGGTGGGACACTGGAGTATATAACCTTTGATGTGACCTTAGGCAAATTACCTGGACTCTCTAAGTCTCAGTTTACCCATTTGCAAAAAAAAAAAATTCCTTTCTAGCTGGAAATCTATCATTTTATGATGGTCCTAGGACCCGCAAGGTCCCTTTCAACTCTGAAAGCCTGTAATTCTAAGATTCTGCCTCAGGTTCTGAAACTCAATACTTCTAAGATTCCAGGACCTTGTCCTTGTCTCTGTTAATTGTCACACTTTCAGGGTTTGAGGAGACAGTGACTAAAATGCACAAGGTTGGGAACATTCTGTGTACTGCTTCCCCAGAATCCTTTGTCCTGATTCTGGGTCTTTGGCACATAATATATTGTTGTTGTTTTTTCTTCACATTGACTAATTGTGGAGGTGGAAGAAGCCTAGTTCCAAATATGGAAAGGAGGTTATGAGAAAATAACTCAGCAGCTGTCTCCAGGCACTTCTGTCTCCTGTCATTTGGCAGACTCAGTATTTGGTTACCATAAGGATGCTTCTTGTCAGCTTTTTGTTCTTGTCTCACAAAGGAATAGAAATAAAAGTTGTATGGAAGCAGCCTGGGGTGGAGAAAAGAATCTTTAAGATCTTGATTCTGTTCTTGCCTCTCCCCCCAACTAGTTTTTTTCTCTTCATCTTCAAAAAACATCAGTTGAGGGGCTGCTAGGGGGTGCAGGAGTAGAGCACCAGCCTTCAGGAGGACCTGAGTCCAAATGTGATTTCAGATACTTATTAACTGTGTGATGCTAATAAAATAAAATAAATAACAAATAATAAAATAAAATAAAAAGCATCAGTTGGATTAGGGGATCTCAGAAATCCCTTCCACTTTTATCAGTTTATTCTCCAGGGTCCTTCCTAGCTCTAATGTTCTGTGTTCTAAGATAATAAAATCTAGTTAGTGACCATCCATCTACTTTCTGATTCAACACATCCCGTGTATGGTTATCAAGAGCAGGGACAATGTGTTTTTTAGAGAAGGGGAGTTTCTTGGTTCCTTGGAATTTAACACAGTACCTAATATATAGTGGTGTTGTTCACTTGTTTTAGTCATATCTGATTCTTTGTGACCACATTTGAGATTTCCTTGGCAAAGATACTAGAGTAGTTTGCTATTGCCTTCTCCATATCATTTTGCAGATGGACTGAGGCAAATGGGGTTAAGGTTGCACAGCTCCTAGGTGTTGAGCTAGATTTGAATTCCTGACTCTAGGCCTGGTGCTTTATGCACTGCCCTGCTTAACATATAGGAAATGCTTAATAAATGCTTGTTGACCATTGATTAAAAGCTTCAGCTTTCGATATGATTGATTGAGAAACCGGTCTCTGGCCAAGGCTAAACTAAACATTCATTTGAAGTCCTAGTCTTGGCTGGCAATTCCCAGAATGTCCTCAGGCTACAGTTGGGAAATTAATGCTTAAAGTGCTGATTCCTCACATCTGTTTAACTTTTCCCAGTTTATGAAAATGCTTCGAGGGCAAGAGAGGTATTGTTATGCCCATTTTATAGCTGAATAAACTGAAGTCCAAATTGTTATGTGGCACAATGGATAGAATATTGGGTTTGGATTCAGAAAGAGTCATATTCCTGAGTTCAAATCTGATCTCAGACCCTTCCTGGCTATGTAACTTTGAACAAGTCACTTCGCTCTATTTGCCTCAGTTTTTCATCTGTAAAATGAGCTGGAGAAAGAAATGGAAAAACTAGTATGTCTGCTAAGAAAACCCAAATGGGGTCACAGAGAGTTAGTTGGAAAAAGTTGAAATAACTCAACAATAACAAACCAAAATCCATGAGTTCAAGAGCATAATACAGACAAAAAAGTGGAAGAGTCATTCTGGGGTGGGAATGGAAGGACAGACAGAGGTCTTTTGGCTTCTCATCCATTGCATCAGGGATACCTGAATAATTATCCAATTTGCCATCTGTTGTGCCCGCATCCAGAAAAGAGTTGTTCAGTCACCCACCTTGCCAGCATTTCTTCCCTGCCCAGTTTATCACTTCCTGTATAAACTGGCTTATTATTGATGGCTTCTCCTACTGGTTCTAGGACATCAGAGTTATATCTGGATTGCATCTGCTTCAGCTCTTTTTTATCTCCATTTGATGGGAAAAGAAACAGAATGGAGTCTGAAAAGAACGTGGGCCAATAGGCAAAGCTTAGCCATGATCTTGGAAACAAAGTAATTTTTTTTTCAGTTCAATTTTTTTTTGCCCTGAGACCAACTACAAATGGAAGGATGGAGGCAGAAGTCGGTGCCCTTCATGAGCTTTCACTTGATTTCTTAGCAAGTACTAGTTGAATCCTTAAAATCCATCATTAGAGTTACATTTCCTTAGTTAAACTTTTCCATTCATCTCAGTCCACACATTAATACCCCACTCTCTCAAGTGAGGTGCAAATCTTTAGTTGTAAATCAAAGTTCTAAGATCCAATTCAGATCAACAGTAACAGTGTCATTACTTTTAGTAGAGAGCAGAAGGGCATTTTAGGAGTGCGAAAGGGAAGAAAATTTTGTAGAATTGGAAGGTTGAATTTTCAATGATTTCACAACTTTGTCAACATCCCCTTCTTTCTCTTGGTTCAGTTTCAATAGATTGACCAAGACCAAATTTTGGGGGGGAGTGAGGACATTATTCAAAAACAGATATTTAGAACCAGTTTAGTACCTATGTCATGAGACAGAGAGAAACAATTAGGAGGTTGAGAGGAGTCACAGAAAGAACCTCAGAATATAGATTGTTAGAACACAGAATGTTAGAATTGTCAGGGACTTCAGAAAATAGAATGTTGAATTAGAAGGGGCCTGTGAACATAGCATGGGACTACAAGAAAGGGACATAGAACATAGAATTTCAGAATTGGGAAGGATTTTAAAACCTGGAATGTTACGGTTAGGAGACATTGAAGATTTTCTAATCCAATCACTTTATTTTACAGGTTAGAATTATCATAGATTTCGTAGTTTTTCATTTGCCAGCATTTATATAGTACTTAAAGATTTTTCAAGTGCTTTAAAAGCATATTTTCATTTGATCTTAACAGCAACCCTAGACACAATGCTAGTAATATCACTATTTTACAGTTAAAGAAACTGAGGCAAGTACTTTGCCCAGGGTCATATAACTAGTAAGGCAAAGATTCCAAATCGTATCCTTCTGACTCCAAGTCAGTGCTTTATCCACTGCACTGAATAGCTGCCTAGGTGAGCTGAAATAGTCTTTAGAAAACATCTGGTCCAACCCTTTCATTTTACAGATGAGAAAATTGAGCTATCCAAGGTTGGACAGCTGAGGGTTGGCTAATTGGGAACATTTTTAAAGAGTTTTAAGGTTTTCAAACTACTTTGTATATATTATCTCACTTGATTCTCAAAACAACCCTGTGAGGTAAATGCTATTATTATCAATGAAGTATCAAGAGTATTCTCAAACCCAGGAAAATCACAAGATCACAGGGTTTTAGCTTTAGAGCAGAAAGGGATCTTGGAGGTTACATAATCCAATGGTTCTCAAAATGCGGTCCAGAGAATAATACTGGGAATCTCTGAAACCCTTTCAGAGGGTCTACAAATTCAAAATTAGTTTTTATTTTTAATATGGTAAGTATCTATAAAAATAACCCACATAAACAAAAATTCTTTGGATATATCCTCAATAATTTTTAATAGTATAAAGATAGTGAGAATAAAAATTTAAGAACCACTCATTATAATTCAACCCCCCTCATCTTATAAATGAGGAAACTGAGACCCAGAGAGATTATGTGTCTGGATCAGGGTTAAAAAACTGAGAGCAAGAAGGCTAGCTGGGAAAAATCATGAAATAAATGAGAGCTCTCTTCACTGCCCACCACAGACCCAAGGTTGCAAATGCCTCCTAGGTTGCTGCGGGCCCTGGAGGCCTCAAATTGCTTTCTAAGGCACTTTGTGGAATTAGTAAGCTAATTTGGCCACAAGCCCATGGGAAATGAGCCAGTTCAGATGAGAAACTTGAAACTGAGTGGAGAACCCAGATCCTGTTCCCAAACAATCCTGGTGTCACATATCCCAGGGGTGAGGGGAGAGAAACTGCTAAGCATAAGGGCAAAAAACCTGCCATGGCAGCTCTTGTATGTGTCCAAGTTGGGAGGAAAGTAGAAGGCACTAGATTCAGCCTTGATATGCGATTTTTTTTTTTATTTTTTTGCTTTTTGCTGAGGCAATTGGGGTTAAGTGACTTGCCCAGAGTCACACAGCTAGGGAATGGTAAGTGTCTGAGACCAAATTTGAACTCAGGTCTTCCTGACTTCAGGGCTGGTGCTCTAACCACTGCGCCACCTAGCTGCCCCTTGATATGGGATTTTTAAAAATCTTTTTTAACTACTGTGTTTGGCACGATGCAGTGTGCTTTAGAATGGAGGAATTGGTTCAGGAAAGGACTGACATTTTGCAAACCTACCTATCCCTCATCTGGTCATCATAGGATTTATTTTAGTTTTCCAAATACATGCAAAAATAGTGTTCAGCATTCACACTACAAAATTTTCTCCCTCTCTCCCCCCACTCCCTCCAAAAGACAGCAAACAAGGATTTATTTTTAAAATTTTTTATTAAAGCTTTTTAATTTTCAAAAAACATGCATGGATAATTTTTTGAACATTAACCCTTGCAAAACTTTGTGTTCCAATTTCCCCCCCTTCTCCCACTTCCTCTCCTAGATAGAAAGTAATCTACGTTAAAGATGGTGAAAATATATGTTAAATCCAATATATGCATACATATTTGTACAATTATCTTCCTGCACAAGAAAAATCAGATCAAAAAGGAAAAAAAAATGAGAAAGAAAATAAAATGCAAGCAAACAACAACAGAGCGAAAATGCTATGTTGTGATCCACACTCAGTTCCCATGGTCCTCTCTCTGGGTGTAGATGGCTCTCTTCATCACAAGACCATTGAACTGGTCTGAATCAAAGGATTCATTTAAAAAAAAACATATTTCCACATTTGTCAGGTTGTACAAGAAAAATCAGATCAAAAGGGAAAAAATCATGAGAAAGAAAAAGCAAGCAAACAAACAAAAAGGTAAAAACACTATGCTTGGATCCACATTCAGTCTCCATAATTTTCTCTCTGGATGGCATTTTCCACCCCAAGTCTATTGGGAAATGTCTTGGATCACTGTATTACTGAGAAGA
Source organism: Myrmecobius fasciatus (assembly GCA_023553655.1). NCBI lineage: Eukaryota > Metazoa > Chordata > Mammalia > Dasyuromorphia > Myrmecobiidae > Myrmecobius > Myrmecobius fasciatus. The sequence goes on along the minus strand of JAJPUD010007798.1, from coordinate 6,219 downwards.
GCCACATCCATCAGAATTGATCATCATATAGTATTGTTGTTGCCGTGTACAATGATCTGGTTCTGCTCATTTCACTCAGCATCAGTTCATACAAGTCTCATGGAATATTATTGCTCTGTCTAAGAAATGACCAGCAAGATGATTTCAGAGAGGCCTGGAGAGACTTGAATAAACTGATGCTGAGTGAAATGAGCAGAAGCAGGAGATCATTATACATGGCAACAACAAGAGTATATGACGATTAATTCTGATGGACGTGGTTCTTTTCAACAATGAGATGGTTCAAACCACTTCCAATTGTTCAGTGAGGAAGAAAGCCATATACACCTAGGGAGAGGCCTGTGGGATATGAGTGTGGACCACAGCATAGCATTTTCACGCTCTCTATTGATGTTTGCTTGCATTTTGTTTTCCTTCTCAGGTTTTTTTTTTTCTTATAGATCTGATTTTTCTTGTACAGCAAGATAACTGTATAAATATGTATACTTATAAAAACATTCATATACCATAATTTATTCAGCCATTTTCCAATTGATGGGCATCCATTCAGTTTCCAGTTTCTAGCCACTACAAAAAGGGCTGCCACAAATATTCTTGCACAGGTGAGTCCTTTTCCCTTTTATGATCTCTTTGAGACACAGAGCCAGTGGAGACATTGCTAGATCAAAGGATACATCATAGGATTTGGGAATTGTGTGAAGTTTCAGAGATCATTTTAGCCTAATATCCTCGTTTTACAGATGAGAAAACGGAGGCCCATATTAGTAAAGCAATTTGCCCAAAGTTAAGCAGTTAAGTGTAAGCTGTCTGATTTTTTGTTATTATTCAATAAAATCACATGGTCACAAAACCACAGGATGTTAGTGCTGAAGGTCCTAGCCTAGAGGTCCTACAGCCCAGTCCCTTAGTTGTATAAATGTGGAAACTAAGGGAAGTAACTGTCTCAAGACTATTCAGATAATCCGTGGAACTTTTGAGAGTAGAATTTAGTCTCATCTCCCAGGACCTAGACAGTACATTGAATAGCGTGCTAGACTTTGGAGCCCAGAAGGTCTCCATTCAAATCCTACCTCAGATACTTACTAGCTGTGTAATCCTGGGCAAGTTACTTAAACCTGTTTGTCTCAGTTTCCTCTGCTATAAAATGAATAATAATAGCACCTACCTGCCAGAGTTGTTGTGAGGACCAAGCCAAATAAGACAAGCTTATTTCCTGACACATAGTGGGTGCTATAGTAATTATTATTGTAATCATTTTCTCAGCTTCAATTTTTCCATCTGTAAAATGGGACTAACTTTACAGGATTGTTGTACAGTACTTTGGAAATCTTGATGATATTAATTCTAATTATCAAAGGGATGGGAGGGAACTTTAAAAAGCATTAAGCATGTTTTGGAAGTCATTTAGACTCAAGTCTACTGACCAACATTAGAATTTTCATCGAATATGGAGAGAAGTTGAATGGTAGTGAATCTAAAACTATACACATTGCATTTCACTCAAAAATTTAAAAATACAGGACTTCAAAGTGGTCAAAGAAATGCTTGGAGATTAAAAAAATGCACAGAGAGAACAAAAGAACAACCTATAAAAAAGCAAAGAAAAGATGGACTTTCATAAATATAGCTTAATGTATTAATATTATAATTAATAGAATTAAAATAATACATCAATATAATCTCATATATCCTTTCTTGAACTGGAAATTTATTGTTATATATTTTGAATTCTCCCTGATGTTCTGCTGGGCACATGACAATATTCTGTTTTCTTTTATTTTCCTTTTCTGCCTTTCTTTTTTCTATTCTGCTTTTTTTTTTAATAAACAGATTTTTAAAAGGAAACAAAAAGAAATGCTAGGGGAGGGTAATATGGAACCCAATTTATTAAATCTAAAACATCTGGGAATTAGTCCCAGATGTTCCATTTCATTATAACTACTGACTACTGAGAAATTCCTTTCTTATTATATCACACAAAGCACATAATCCTTCACCATGGACCTTGGACAAATCACTTTTTTCTTCTCTTAACCTCAGTTTCCCTATCTATAAAAATGAGAGGCTGAACAAGGTGATCACCAGGGTCCCTTCCAGGCCTAATATTTGCAGGATCTGGTCATTTAGAACTAGAAGGAACATTAGAGATCATTCTCATTCCCATTTTGCCTTTATCCTGGATAGCTGAAACAGTCTCATAATTGGTCTTTCAGTCTCATCTCTCACTACTCCTCTCCGTATTCATACTCCTGCCAAAGTAATTTGCCTTAAGCTCTGACCTGATCGTGTGATCCTCCTACTCAACCAATTCCAATAGTCTCCTATTTCCTCCAGGATAAAATATAACCTCTAGCTTTTAAAGCTCTTCACAACCTGGCTCCAGTCTTTTTTCCCCAAGCTATCTAATATCACTAATATTCTCCTCATCAGCCAAATGGGTCCCTTCTCTGTTCCTTAAAACCAGAACTTCATCTCCAGTCAATGTCCTTATGAAATGCATGTCCCAGAGTGTATTCTCACTTGTAAAACACAGCTCAAACATGATTTTCTTCATGATTCCCCAAATCTCCAGTGACTTACCTCTCATGTTACCTTGTATTTAATTTTTTGTTATTCACTTTATATTTGTGCTACATATATATTTTACATGTAATGGTTGATTCCCATACTATGATGGCTCCTTATGCATTGCTAACTCTTATGCCTAAGAATAAAAACTTAATAAATATTTGGTGATTAGCACTTATTGAGGTGGAGGTATACACTCTTATATTCAAATAGAGATGCCTGTGCTGGGAGCAGCCCTTAGAAGCCAATGATTCCACTCATCTTCCTTTTGTTTTTTGGAAATCTCTGGGAAAAAAAATCAGATGTAATTTATAAAAACTAGTCCAGATGCCCCAGAGGAGGTCAGCAAGAGGAAGGGCAAAAAGAAAGATTACCTTTTCAAACCCTAAAGAATCAATGGGAGATTTAGACAGGAGTGAGAGACATATTGCTCAGGCCTTGGGGGCTAGGAAAGGTAAATGACTTTAGACTTATTGTGAGCCAGCTTTGAGGAGAAATTGAGGTCTATGGGGACATTGCAAGAATTATTTTCACACACATCTGAAAAGACCTGTCATTGGAGAGTGGATTTGTGAAAACTTATTGTGAAGCAGAAGGCTTAAACAGGTCAGAGGCAGGAAAGAGCAATAACCCTTGGAGCTGATGCTCTAGGGCCCCAGAGAAGGTAGCTGAAGAGAAGAGAACTAGCTGCTGGATGAGACCTGAGTACTAGGGAGCTCAGCAAAGCAAAACTAAAGTCAGTGATGAGGATGACCCATGATGGCTGCCAAGAATGGAGGCAGGGGAGTAGCCGAATACCAACAGGGAACATTGACTGGAGAAGAGTTGCCAGTGAAAAAGCACCTTGGCATAAAGTCCCAACATGGAGGAGAAAGCTCCCCTTAATCCCCTTCTTGGGGCCCCACTCAGCATAACAGTCCCAGACAGCACAAGCCATTAGGAGATGGGTGGTTAACTGGATAAAGGGTGTGGGTAGTATCCCTTGTTCTTCTATAACCTTGAATGCAAGTTTTTTCTCCATCCTTTACAGCCTAGTTTCTCAAACTGTGGGTTGCAATCCTATATGGAACCTTATACATGAATTTAGGGGTTGTGAAATTATGATTTATTATCAGTAAATGTTTGATTTGTAAAACTATTTTATATGCCATATATCTGAAGTCACATAAAAATTTCTTAGGCAAAAAGGAGTCATGAGTAAATAAAAATTTAAGAAGTCCTGCTTTACAGTACAAATAATTTGTTTTATATTTTGAAGCTTTGTGAGCCCACATGCTTATAAGGGAAACTGGTTATTATTCTCAGAGGAGCACCAGATTCTGAAGTTCTTAGATTCCACTGGGTAGGAACAACAAGCCAGATACATGAGGTAGCTGAGTGGTACAGTGAATAGTGCACTAGGCCTGGAATCAGAAAGATCCAAATTCAGATATGATCTTTGAAACTTACTAGTTGTGACCACGTGTTAGGACACAAAAAACTCAAAATCAAATGCAGGAAGGCAGAAATAGTAAATGTATTTTTTTCAGATCATGATGCAATAAAAATCACACGCAATATATGGCCAGGAGAAAATAGACCAAAAAGCAATCGGAAACTAAATAATCTCATCCTAAAGAATAAATGGGTGAAACAGCAAATTACAGACACAATTACTAATTTCATCCAAAAGAATGACAGTAATGAGACAACATACCAAAATTTGTGGGATGCAGCCAAAGCAGTAATAAGGGCAAATTTTATATCTCTAGATGCTTATTTGCATAAAATAGAGAAAGAGAAAAATCAATGAATTGGGCTACTAAAAATTGGGCTAACTAAAAAAGCTAGAAAAAGAACAAATTAAAACCCCCCAATCAAATACCAAACTTGAAATCTAAAAATAAAAGGAGAGATTGATAAAATTAAAAGTAAAAAAACTATTGAATTAATAAGTAAAACTAAAAGTTGGTTTTGTGGGGAAAAACCAACAAAATAGATAAACCTCTAATTAATTTGATTAGAAAAAGGAAAATCAAATTGTTAATCTCAAAAATGAAAAGGGAGAACTTTCCACCAATGAAGAGGAAATTAGAGCAATAATTAGAAGTTATTTTGCCCAACTTTATGCCAGTAAATTTGATAACCTAAGTGAAATGGAGGAATATCTACAAAAATACAGATTGCTCAGGTTAACAGAAGATGAAATAAATTACTTAAACAGTCCCATTTTAGAAAAAGAAATAGAACAAGTCATTAATCAACTCCCTAAGAAAAAATCCCCAGGACCAGATGGATTTACATGTGAATTCTACCAAACATTCAAAGAACAATTAACTCCAATATTATATAAACTATTTGAAAAAATAGGGAATGAAGGACTCCTACCAAATTCCTTTTATTACACAGACATGGTACTGATGCCTAAACCAGGTAGGACAAAAACAGAAAAAGAAAATTATAGACCAATATCCCTAATGAATATTGATGCAAAAATCTAAATAAAATATTATCAAAGAAATTACAGAAAATCATCCCCAGAATAATTCACCATGACCAAGTAGGATTTATACCAGGAATGCAGGACTGGTTCAATATGAGGAAAACTATTAGCATAATTGACTATATCAATAACTAAATTAACAAAAAACATATGATTATCTTAATAGATGCAGAAAAAGCATTTGATAAAATACAACATCCATTTCTGTTAAAAACACTAGACTTTTCCTTAAAATAGTTAGTAGCATCTATTTAAAACCATCAGCTAGCATCATATGTAACCATGATAAATTGGAACCATTCCCAAAAAGATCAGGGGCAAAACAAGGTTGCACCATTACTATTCAATATTGTATTTATTAGAAATGCTAGCTTTGGCAATAAGACAAGAAAAAGAGATTAAAGGAATTAGAGTAGGTCATGAGGAAACCAAATTATCACTCTTTGCAGATGATATGATGTATACTTAGAGAACCCTAGAGAATCAACTAAAAAAAACTATTAGAATTAATCTACAACTTTAGCAAAGTTGCAGGATACAGAATAAATCCACATAAATCATCAGCATTGTTATACATCACTAACAAAATCCAATAGCAAGAGATACAAAGAGAAAGTCCATTTAAAATAACTGTTGATAGTATAAAATATTTGGGAATATATCTGCCAAGGGAAACTCAGGATCTATATGAGCAAAACTACAAAACACTCTCCATACAAATAAAGGTAGATCTAAACAATTGCAAAAATATCAAGTACTCTTGGATAGGTCAAGCGAATATAATAAAGATGACAATACTACCTGAACTCATCTATTTATTTAGTGCTATACCAATCAAACTCCCAAGAAATTATTTTATTGACCTAGAAAAATAACAAAAAATTCATTAATTAATTAATGGGAAAAAAAAGCAAATGAGGGTGGCCTAGCTATACCAGATCTAAAACTATATTATAAAGCAGCAGTTATCAAAACCATTTGGTACTGGCTAAGAAACAGAGTAATTGATCAGTGGAATAGGTTAGGTTCACAGGACAAAATAGTCAATGACTATAGTAATCTAGGGTTTGATAAACCCAAAGATCCCAGCTTTGGGGATAAAAACTCACTATTTGACAAATACTGCTGGGAAAATTGGAAACTAGTATGGAAGAAACTAGGCGTTGACC